>JARHVA010001067.1:3292500-3540000 GCA_037957365.1 Torreya grandis
TAAAGGTAATGGAAAGGTTCATCAAGCTAAGCTCCAGACTTTTAGAAGATAGGTTTAAAGTTTGAAGATGGAAGAGGAAGAAACTAAAGAAAATAATCTTTTATGGGTTGATCAAATAGTTAATCAAATTCAAGGTCTTGGAGAAAAGTTAGAAAAGTCAGCAGTGGTAGAAAAGGTTTTGAGATCTCTACCATTGAGATATGATGCAAAGGTTTCTACGATTCAGGAGATGAAGGATCTAGCCAAGCTAAAGATGGATGAACTACATGGTATTCTTAGGGCATATGAGATACAGACTGAACAAGAGAAACCCTCAAAGAGGGAAGTTTAATTTTAAGACATAAAATAAAGATAAGGCTAAGATTCAAGAATAAAGTGACAACTCTAGCGATGAGGAAGATGATAATGGAGATCTATTCATTTGCAAGCCTAAAAAGGGAATATGTAAATATCAAATAAAGTTGTAATTTAAATATTTTAAATGTGGTAAGATTGGATATTTTTTAGCTAAGTGCTCAGAGAAGAACAACGGTGACAATGAAGAAGGAAAGTATACATACAAAAATAAATTCAAAGGCAAATACAAGAAGGTATTCAAGAATAAGAGTTTATATTCTAAAGATCCTAGCTCATTCAAAGATAGTTTAGTCAGTGACTCAGATGAAGAAGAGATTCTATTCATGACCATACATTAATATGCCTCTATAAGAAAAAGTACAAATGATAAATAATAAGAACATGATGAAGCTAAGGTGAATCTAGAAGGAGAACTCATTTGTGCCTTAGAATAATTAAAATATCTTAAGAAGAATATTAAAGCTTCAAATCAAGGAAAATGAAAAGGTGTCAAAGGAAATAATTGAAGATCTACAAGCACACATTAAATAATCCAAAAAGAATGAATAATATATAACAACTTAATTAAAAAAGTAAGTGAATAATGTGAAAATTATGTTGTTGAAATTACTTCTTTAAAAGAAGATATCAAGAAAACAAATAAAATAGTCAATGATTCAAAATTTGAGAATAACACTAGCATGTTGAATAAGATATTAGAAAGTCAAAAATCAATATCAGATAAGACATGTATCAGATTTGAAAATAAAAAGAGGTATGCTAAACCCCTTACAAAAGAGGAAATAAAAAGGGAAGAAGTTAATAATGTAGAGGATAGCTTAAACAAAGAAGGTTGGAAGGAATAGAGCTACAAAAAACAACCAGGTCAAAGATACACAAATCAAAATAGGTTATATTTTCATGGTTATTATTTTTATTATAATGATTATGGTTATAAGAAAATAAACTACTATAAAATAGCTAATAATTTCAAAAACAAGGAGAAGGAAACTCATGCAGAGTCAAGCAGAAGCCACAACTCTTTTGTTGTTATATCAAGATTTGATGAAGAAGCCCTAATATGTTACAAGTGAAATAATTTTAGGCATATAGCCTATAATTATAAAAGTGCGTTTGAGTTATTCAATAAGGACCAAAGTCTCAAGGATCCATTCATCAAGAAGAAAGTTCAAATAGGTTCATGGCAGAAGATATAACTTGAAAAGTCTATGTTAGTCCAAATAGTTTTGCATGCAAGAAATGAATAAAATCTATGGTTCATTAATAGAAGATATTTGAGGCACATGATAGGAGACAAGAGCAAGTTCATAACTCTAAAGAATATCAATGGTGGCATACTAAAAATTAGAGACAATACCACTACCATAATAGCCAAAAAGGTACATTAAGACAAAATGTTTTGTATGTAAAGTTCTTAAGCATAATCTATTGAGTGTAATTCAAATGTGTGATTAGGGACACACATTAAATTTTAATGTAGAAGGTTTGGAAATTAGGATAAAATATTTAGATGTATTGATTGTAGATACTTAGAGGATAGGCAACAATTTATATATGTTGTTAGATATCAAAAGTCAAAAATGTTGTTTGATTTAGGTTGAGAAAAGTTGGCTATAGCATAAGAGAATGGGACACATAAATTTTGACAATATTGTCAACATTAGTAAGAAACAAGTAGTTAGAGATCTTCCAAAGATTACAAATCCATCCAACACACTTTTTGAACCATGTCAGCATGGGAAGCAGGTCAGAAGATGGTTCAAGACAAAATAATACTCGATCACTCAGATGTTAGATCTTGATCAAAATAAGCTATGTGGACCTACCAAAACTCAAAGTAATCAAGGTGAGAAATACTTCATATTGTTTATTGATGATTTTACATGTATGACTTGGGTGATGTTTTTAAATAAAAAATCAGAAGGTTTCAACCACTTTAAAACATTCAAGGCTTTAGTTGAGAATGAAACTAGTTTGAATATTAAGTCCCTAAAATTAGATCAAGGAGAACAATTCATGCTAGATAAGTTTATTGAGTATTGTGAAGACCATGGGATAAAGAGACATTATTTAAAAGCTAGAACTCCATAACAAAATGGAGTAGTTGAGAAAAAAATAGAACAATTCAAGAGATGGTGAGGATAATGCTAAATGAATCCAAGATACTTGATAAATATTGGAGAGAGGTAGTAGGTACAATAGTACATATCCAAAATAGACTGTTATTGAGAGTCAATAGTGATATGACTCCCTATGAGCTATAGAAAGACAAACTAGCTACTGTTGATTATTTTAGAGTTTTTAGCAGTAGATGCTTCATAAAGAGAACTAATGAAAAATTGGGTACATTTGAATCTAGAATAGATGAAGGTATATTTATTGTATTTTTTCACAAAATTAAAGTTTATAAATGTTATAACAAAATAACTAAGAAGATAGTTAAAAGTGCAAGTGTCAGGATAGATAAAGATGCAGCATAAAGAGCTAGTGATTTGATAAACACTCCTAAAATCATTGAAGAATAATATTTTGAAGAATCAAATGAAGATGAGAAGAAGGAGCAAAAGGTCACCAAGACCCCATCCAAATATGTCTAGAGAAATCATAATAAGAGTGACATCATCGAGAACATAAATGGAGGAGTTCACACCAGAAGGATGATGGTAAGTGAATATGAGCAAGTTAATTTTTCTTTGTTATCCAAAATTTAGCCTAGAACTTATTTAGAAGCTAGACATGATTAGCATTGAGTTAAATCAATGGATGAGGAATTAAATTAGATATAAAAGAATGATACTTGGGAATTAGTACCTAGACCAAAAGATCAAAATGTGATAGGAACAAAATGGGTATATAGAAATAAGTTGAATGAAGATGGCTAAGTTAATAGGAATAAAGTAAGGTTAGTATGTAAAGGATATGATTAGATTGAGGCTATATATTTTGAAGAAAATTTTTCACTAGTGACAAGGCTAGAGGTTATTAGAATGTTTCTTGCATATGCAGTGTTTAAAATTTTAAAAGTGTTTTAGATGGATGTCAAGTCTACTTTTCTAAATGGGAATCTAGAAGAGGAGGTCTACATTGAGCAGCTTAAGGGATTTCTTCTCTCAAATAATAGTATCCATGTATGTAGATTGAATAAAAGACTATATGGATTGAAACAAGATCCCAAAGCTTAGTATGCAAGACTTGATAAGTACCTAAAAGATCAAAGTTTCAAGAGAGATTTTATTGATAGTAATTTCTAAAAAAAACAAAAGGTGAGCATCAGTTGATTTTTGTGTGGTAATATGTTGATGACATAATTTCTGGAGAAAAACATTGAAAATATGATAAAAAAAAATTATGATGATATGCAAAAAGAGTTTGAAATAACTATACTTGGAGAATTGTCCTTTTTTGTAGGGTTTCAAATGTTTTTAGTCAAATAAAGGGATATTCATATCTCAAAATAAATATGCCAAGGAAACATTGAAAAAATTTGTTTTTAAGGATTTTGCACCAATTGACACACCAATGGGTACAAGGAACAAAGTGATTAAGGATGAAGATTTTTTACATGAAGAGTCACCTTGAGGAATTCAAAGAGTCAAAAAATAAATCCAAAAGAAGAAAGGATGCATTTGCTCATGAAGGGTCCCCCATGTGACTTTTCAAATGAAAGGATTATAAGGGTCTTGCAAGTTTGGCACCATTTTCCATGTGTATTGAAGGGTCATAAAGGGTGAATGCTAAAGATCATTTGGAAATCTATAAAATGAGTCTTGGGAAGCCATTTTTTAATATGAAAGAGTCTTCATGGTTTATAATTATTTTATATAACAGAAGAGGAGACAATAGAAAGAGATATTGTAGATTTATATCATTTGTTGAGAAAGAAACATTGAGAGATAGTTGTGTTTTACATAAGAGGGGTTGGTGCTCAAAAAATGGGTTGGTTCTCTTGCAAGGTGGTGCTTGCAAGTAAAATTTATTTGGTGCTCATTTACATACTTGAGATAGTTCTCCATGGTTTTTCCCACTTTGGGTTTCCATGTAAAAATTTACTCTCTTTCTCTCTCTCTCTCTCTCTCTCTCTCTCTCTCTCTCTCTCTCTCTCTCTCTCTCTCTCTCTCTCCCTCTCTCTCTCTCTCTCTCTCTCTCCTCTCTCTCTCTCTCTCTCTCCATCCTCTCTCTCATCTCTCTCTCTCTCTCATGTGGTGCATGTTATTATTTCAAATTTTATTGAATATATTGAATGTATGATTAAGTGGTTAAATAAAATTAATTTTATTAAGTAAATATTTAAAAAATATATGATATATTGATTCACCCCCCCTCTCAGTATATCCTGTGCTTAACACAGATAAATCCTTCCAACTTACTTGCCACTTTTTTCCTAAACATGATTTTCATGGAAATATTAAATATATAACTTAATGAGTGTTTTAAAACATGTCAAAATCTTCCATGACCATGCTCAAGTTTCTATGTAATACCACCTACAAGTGGACATCTCAATATGAAGGTAGTGAAAGTCAATCATCAATAATGTACATGGTTATGATCTTTAAAATTATTATTAGACTTTCTCAAAGTTAAAAAATGGATTATTTTCACCTTGAGTTAATTTAAAAAATCTCAATGAATACCACTCTAATTGTGATCATTTCTTGAATGGTGACTGCAAGTGCACATCATGGTTACAGACAATGCAGTGGAGATGAAACATGAAAAATATGCACATTGGATAACCTTTTGGTTAGTATTAGACCTATACATGGTATTAAGCTAATATTTCAACCTTATAACACTCCAAAAAAGTTACAATTCCTCCATTCAATGTGACTATTCTAATATAAGGCACCCTATAGGTATACACTAATGTTACAGACTTGAGTATGTTGGAGAACTAGTTATCACATGCAAAACTATGTTCTTGGAGTGTTTATCTTGATTGATCCTATGAAAGAGTTTGTTAATCACCTTAAAACCTATCATTAATCATTTACTAACATTTTCAAGACCTTACATATCTCACTTAGTTGACTATGTATGACAATCATGGATCAAATTGACTATATTGTATATTTATTGACTGCAACTCCATGTGAGGAGCTTTAGAACTAAGTTTGGAAGATAATAGGTGATTTTTAAGATGTGAAAATATAAAATGAAACTTATCACCTTCATTTGAATCTCCTATAAGGAAATAAGACCTCTTTAAATGGTGTGAAAAGCTATCTATAACTCCATGTGATGCTGAATTATAAACTTGAGATGTTTTTACTTATCAACTCAACTCTAATCATGAAGCTAAAGCTAGAAACCATGAGATAAGGATGTTGTATACACCCTAAATTAGTCAAGAAACCAAACATATTATGTCTTTTCATAGTCATTTCACATGAGACTCCCATTGGAGAAAATGAGTCTTATTCTCATCTAGCCATGTCTTTTTATCTAATTTACTTTGGTCTTGTTTCATATCCTAGATACCTTTTTGACCATTCCTAGTCATTCATAATTTTCTAGACTTAACCCTTACTAACCCAGGTCAATTTTTCTAGGATTATTCCATCCCCCTAGGTCTTAGACCCTCTAGATAATAGTTCCCCAATAGGATTACAATACTAAAATCCAGGGTGTCCAATTTCTATCACTATTGTCCAAGTATAAATTTGATTCCAATGATCACTTTATCCTATTAAATGAGTCTTAACCATTTCTTTGCTTTTTTCTAATTTTTTGAATGTTGTTCAAATGTGAATAAAGCTCCCAAATTTGAAATAATGAACCTCTTATATAAAGGACTGCACAAGGCATTTTATATCTAGCACTTACTACTTTGTCACATTAGACATAATAAAAATCAGTCAATAGTATAGCTCAACTTCTCTAAATCACACATAGACTTGCATGCTTGATCAAGGAAGGGCCTAAGAAAAATTCATTATTTCATCTATCATGCACATTGATTATACACATTCCCTAAGGGATAACTACATCGAATCTGAGACCCTGGCTTGAGGGTTAATGTAAGCAACAATCAAAATAGTAGGGGTTCTTGATTGTGTGATCATTATTTCCCCAACCCAATTTTTTCCCTTTTTCTTTTAATTTATTCATTTTTTGTATGTGTGTAGATGGATACAAGTAATAAATACTAAAATAAACCTACAATAATCTCTGCTTAGTTTTAGCTCCTAAAATTTGGTACATAGGCTCACATTTACTAGCCGAATAAAACCCAAAAAGCTTAATCTCCAAGATAACAATGCTAAGATTGGACTACAGTACTAGACACCATGGTTTCCTCTTTATAGCACTCTTATCCAATCAGAAAATGAAACCCGGACTTAGATTCTTGAAAGTGTCTCAATCTTACTCTCCAAATTCTAATCTCAGAGTCCTTCATTTTAGTCCAAAACTAGATAAGCTTATTTCTATTTCTCTTGCATAATTACATGTTAAAATCTATATTTTTCTCTATTAAGATTTATTTTTCCTATTATTCCAAATCCTTATTATTTAAGATCTAAACACTATATTCCCAAAAATAATAAAATATTTTGGTGAACTGGAATTACTTTTAACAAATTAAAAACCCTAAGTAGCCTTAGGGTTTTTCCTTCATATTTTATGTAAAAATTACTTTACAAATTACTAATTTTTATACTAATTTTTTTTTTAATTATTTCATTAAAAAATATTTTTAGAATTTAAATTATATCCATACTTTTCAAAAATTCTAAAACCCTAGCTCAAAACCTTTGATTTCCAAACTATGTCTTCAAACCCCAAGTTTCCCTCCCTTACAAAGTTTAGAAATTAATTTAAAATTATTTGACAATTGTTTAGTGTGCCAAAAATATTTTCAAAATTTCTAAATTAGTAGTTATTTTGTGAAAAAAATCAATTAAAAATTTCTAATTTTTGTATCAATTTTTGTGTCATTATCTTGTTATAATTAATTTTAGAATTTAAATTATAGCCATAATTTTAAAAAATTCTAAAACCCTAGCCCAAAACCCTAGATTCATAAACTAGGTCCTCCACCTTCAAACCATTCATCCTTGTAATTTTTAGAAATTAATTTTGAAATATTTGAAAATTATTTAGATAGTCGCAAGTATTTTCAAAATTTTCACGTTAGTAGTTATTATTGTATTTATTTGCTTAATAGTACTTCATATTCTTTTTGGTGAAAAAAATAAAATGGCCACTAAGGCACTTCTTCCCTCTCATCCCATATGTAAAATTCTTAATTTTTTGCATAATTATGATAATGAGTGGACAAATTTGCAAAATTTCACATTAGCTAAAAATGTGGAAAATGATTTTATTTACAATGAAGATAATTACTATTGTTGCAATCAGGATTATTATCATACATCTGAAAGTGATAGTGAATAAAAAGTAGATGCATATTCTCCTCTCAAACATATCTCTTTCATTCCTTCTTCTAAAGAAAATACTTTTGATAAATGGGAAAAATACTTCTCACCTCATTCTCCTATACACAATGCATAAAATGAAAAAAATTAGTCATGCACTTCCAAACAAAACTCTAATAGGTGATAATTTGCTTTCATGCAACCCAAATATATCTCTCTCTTACTACTACTATGTTAAAATTACAATAATATAAATAGAATAGAATCAAATTACCAATGCATAGTTCAAAGGATACATCTTATGTTTTGATCTAGACAATAATTTAGGTGACAATTCCACCCCAATTGATGACGAAACTTTCGAGAGCCATAAATTTTACACCATAGCTCCAATTGACTCACCGTTTGAACTATTTGGAAGATAAGAATGAGGAAAAATGGTGAGATGGCATGGATATCTAAATTATGAATTTTAACTCTAGTAAACCAAATATAAGTTCCCCAAATTTCAATTTTAGTAGTGTAATCTAAAAATAGTAAGTTTCTAAAAATAGTAATTCCTTAAATTATGTATTGTTTTAAATCATGGAATTCAAACCAATTAATCTCACTCAAGATTGGTGACCTTCCACATCCTCCCCCTACTTTAAAAATGTGTACAAATGAAGATGTAACCTGAAATGGAAAAGCAGACATCTCTTCCCAGAGATAAGCATATAGTTGTATTGCGATCTTGTGTAATAAAACATCTCTTCTCAGAGAATTCATTGTTACTATGTTATTTTTATGTTCTTGAAATATTTATCAACCAGAACTTCTAATTTTTGGATCAGTGGTATCAAAGTGGTTTGTCTTCAGAGTGTATGATCTGAAGGATGAGGTCAAGCTACAAGAAGCTTGGGTGGAAAACAACAAAGCTTCCAAACTATCCATCTATTTTCTCCAAATGAATTCAAATGGTGGATGAAACTAAGACATCCAATCCTTTCAAGAAAATGGTGAATGAATCCCTCCAATGGCAATAAGTGTAGATGCTGAAATAATTTTCCCAAATCCTTCAACATCTCCTGATGGGAAATTTTGGCACCTCATCTGCACTTCCTGGCTCCTCATCCATGGAACATCCTTTTAGTGCCTAAAAACCCTTTAAGGTTTAGTTAAATTTTGATATTCCTACATTTGAAGGAAAAATAAATGTTGATTCAGTAGAAAATTGGTTGGATCAATTGTTTTCCTACTTCTTTATAAACAAATTCACCAGTGGAGAAAAGATCACTTTTGCTCTTTTGAAAGCATCATTGCCCATGAAAAATTGGTGAGAAGTGTAAAAAAAGAGGTTTAGTATAGATGACATTGGCCTTGAGGTGGAACCTACATGGGATGATTTCATGGAAGTAATAAAGGAAGAATACTATCCCATTGGAGCATATGATGATCTGTACATACAGTGGAAACAACTTCACCAAGGTAAGGACCAATTTGTTCAAGATTACATAGACATTTTTCATTCTTTATCTACAATATTTGGCATCCAAGAAAGTGAGAAACATAAGACTCTCAAATATCATTGTGGACTATAATGGTACATATAGGGGGAAATGGAACTCTTCAATTTGGAAACCCTCGGTGAGGCATATAAGTTCATAGTGAAGATTGAGCAGAAGCATGGTAGACAAAATACAAAGAGTCAACCCTAAAAATGGAAAAGTGATAAATAAGGTTAAATATGAGGCCAAAATTAGAAGCAAAAGGAGTTTCAAGATAAGAAACCCCAAAAGGGGAAGGCTAGAAAATGGTGTGATTACCACAAAACTAGAAATCACTCCAAAGAAGAATGTCAAGCCATCAAGTCACTACTTTCTGAGTCACAATACTTGACATATAATTCTCTATCTCATACACAACCTACAATCAAAGAGGATGAAGAAGAGATTTACGATGTTGAGCCTGAAACCATTATTTCTTCATCATAGACCCATGAGAAAAGGCTAGATGATAAGGAAAGATTGTTCCACTCCAAATTATGGGTAAATGGTGAGCCTCTGCATTTCATTCTTGATAGTTGGAGTCAAAAGAATTTAATCTCTGCTAAAGTTGGGAAAATTCTAAATCTATCCATGAAGCCTCACCTAAAGCCATATAGTATTGGATAGTTGAGCCTAGGGAGAGACCTCTGTGTCACCCATCAGTGTCTTCTTTCATATGAAATAAAACCTTTCCAAGATGAAGTCTTGTGTGATGTGGTCAATCTAGATGTTTGTAATGTACTCCTTGGTTAGTCATTCATGTATGATCAATATGGCATTTATGAATCATGAACATAAAGAATCACCCTCACTCTTGGAACATGGTGCTATAGGGTATTAGAGGTACCACCTCCCACATCTATCTCCCTAATCAGTGCCAAGAAATATAAGAGATTGGTGGAAAAGACAAAGAAATTCATTCTCATGGTGGCCAAACCAGAGAAATCCAATAAGGCCAATGTTGCAATCCTGACTACACAATCAACACAACAACAAAAGCAGATGGGACAAATCACAAGAGAATATGATGACTTATTCAAGTCACCCACAAGAGTTACACTATATTACCAGGTAAAACATTCTATCAATTTGATCCCAAGGTCACCTTTGTCCAACAATCCTATGTATCACAGATCAATTTTGGAGAATGATGAGATAAAAAGATAGATTCGAGAATTGATCCAAAAGGGTCACATCAGGCCAAGCTCTTCACCCTATGGTAGCCCAATTGTCCTAGCACCAAATAAATATAGAACATGGAGGCTTTGTATTAACTATCAAGCCCTAAATAAAATTACTGTGAATAATCACTACCCTCTTCTTAGGATTGATGACCTACTTGACCAACTCCATGGTGCAAATTTCTTCACCAAAATTAATCTCAAATTTGGCTATCACCAAATTCCCATTAATCCCACTAATGTCTAGAAGATTTCATTCAAATCTAATGAGGGGCTCTTCAAATGGTTGGTTATGCCTTTTGGCTTAACTAACACACCTACAACCTTCATGAAGATGATGGATGACATCATGTGACCCTTCACCAACTCATTCACAGTTGTCCACCTAGATGACATAATCATCTACAACAAAACATGGGAGGAACATCTGTAACATGTTCTTAAGGTGCTTCAAACTCTTTGGGAGCACAAGTTGTATGCAAATATTAACAAATGCACATTTAGGATGACAATAATTTAGTACCTTGGGTACATTATGAATGAATAAGGGGTCCATGTTGATTTAGAAAATATTTGGGTTATTCGAGAATTGCCTACACCAAGGACCCTCACAGAACTTCATAGCTTCTTAGGCCTTATAAATTTATATCATATGTTTGTTCTTGGATTTTCACATGTTTCTTGGTCACTAACCCAAGTGACTAAAAGAGGATCTAAAGCTAAACTTTAGTGAGGTGAAATACAACAAAGGGCATTTAAGAATTTGAAGAATAGACTTTACTCAGCCCTTGTTCTTGCCTTGCTAGATTTGCATCAACCTTTTGAGTTGATGATAGATGCATCTTAATATGCTATGGGAAACATCATCATGCAACATGGCCATCTTGTTGCATATCATAGTGAAAATTTCACTGATACGTCAAGAAATATCTGACATATGATAAAGAGCTCTATACCATTGTGCAAGCCTACAAATAATAAAAACACTACATCTTGGGGAAAGAGATAGTCATCCACACTGACCATAGACCATTGGAATTCATCCATACATAGAACAATTCCATCTAATAATCAAACACAAAAATGAGAGTTTAAATATAACTGTAGATTGTCTGAGCCACCCACCAATTACTACACTCACAATAGTTCTTGACTTGTGTAGACATGAGACTGCCACTTGGGTTACTCTGTATAATGCAGATCTTACCTTTGCTAATACATATTAGATGCTTCAAAAAGGTAAACATTTTTCTTATTTCTATTTGAAAGATAATATCCTTTATCATATGGGTCACATTTATGTTCCAGTTGTAGAGCAATAGAAGATGATATGGGAAGCACATTTTAGTAGGAGAGGTAGACACTTTGGTGTAGAAAATACATTGGTAGTTATTCAGAAACACTTCTAATAGCCCCATATGTGAAAGGATGTGGAAAGTTATCTCAAATATTGTACCCCATGTGTGATAACCAAGCCAACAAATAAGAAGCAAGGATTGTACACACCATTACCAGAACCAACCAGGCCTTGGGAATCTATCTCAATGGATTTTATCTTAGGTTTTCCCACTTCAAAACATGGTAAGGACTATATTTTTGTGGTAGTTGATTATTTTTCAAAAATATCTATCATGATTACTTTTAAGAAAATTATATTTATTGAATAAACTACTCAACTATATTTTAGTCATGTATGGCTCCATTTTGGTCTCCCCAAGTCCATTATCTTAGATCGAGATAGCAGGTTCATGAGCAACTTCTGGTCCACTCTATGGAAGATGATGGATACCAAGCTGATGAAGTCCACAAACTTCCATACATAGACTAATGGTCAGAAAAAGGTGGTGAACCACTTGATTATTCACATGATTCAGATGTATCACTCTAAACATCCATATACATGGGATGAGGGGCTTCTTTTCATACAACATGGATACAATTGGGCCCTGCACAGCTTGACCAAACACAGTCCATTCCAATTATGCTTTGGTTTATAAACCATGGCACTAATTGACATAACTATCCCATTCTCCACCATAGAATACACACCTCATATAAGATTTGAGGTAGCAAAATCAACAAATTTCATTGAACAAATGCAACACATCCAGTAGCAAGTTTATGACATCCTAGAGAAGATGAATTAGAAGTATAAGCAATGCCATGCCAAACATAGGATTACACAACATTTTTCTATGGGTGAAAAGGTTTTTTTGTAGCTTTAGAATGAATGACTTGTAGGCCCACACAAAAAAATTCAGCCTCTATGATATGGTCCCTACACCATCACCAAAAAAGTTGGAGAAAATGCTTTTGAGTTGAACCTACCAACCTACCTTGGTTTGCATCTAATATTCAATGTGGAGCTCCTCAAACCATAACATCCACCTCTATTAGACACTTTAGTCATAGAAGAACAACAAGAAATTGATGAGCTTGATCCACAAATTTTTTCTCTAGTGGAGGAGGATCAAATTGTGGACATTTGGATGAAGACAACAAGAGGATACTCTATCCACTTTATCAGGTGGTTGAAAGGAGCTAACTTAGCCACCAAGGTGAATGGCTCATAGAGAATCAAATCAAGACAAAACTTCCACACTTGATGAGGAACATTGATGCAATGGGTACGATTTCTTTTCAAGGAGGGAGGAATGATATGGGCAATAATTCAGGTGATAGTTCCACCCTAATTGATAACAAAACTTTTAGGAGCCATAACTTTTGCACTGTAACTCCAATTAACTCACCATTTAAACCACTGGAAAGCTAAGAATGAGGAGACCATGGTGAGATGTCATGATCTTTTCTTGATGAAGTTTGACCCCCAAAAATCTAATGAAAGTACCCCAAATTTCAATTTTAGTAGTGCAGCATAAAAATAGTAAGTTTCTAAAAATAGTAATTCCTCAAATTCTGTATTGTTTTAAAGTATGGAAGTCAAACCACTTAGTATCCCTTGAGATTGGTGACCTTCCACATCCTCCCCTTACTTTCAAAATGTGTATAAATTAAGATGTAACCTGAAATGGAAAATCAAACATCTCTTCCCAGAGATAAGCATATAGTTGTATTGGGATCTTGAGTAATAAAACCTCTCTTCTCAGGGAATTCATTGTTACTATGTTATTTCTATGTTCTTGAAATATTTATCAACCAAAACATTTGAGTTTTGGATCATGTTCTTTACTCTACTTTATCAAAATAATGTTCAAATTAAAAATGTCCTTCTCTTTACTTATCATATTGCACATGAAAATAATGCATGTCTTTCAGTGATGAATAACATATATGCACATGATATTCTAATGTCAAATGATAATTTATTGTGTATTCAAAAATAACTCAATCTTTCTATTACTCCTCTCCCTAGCAATTATGGAAGTGATAATGAATATAATAGTGAGCATGCCAATGAATATGAAAATAAGAGTGATTATGAACAATATTGTATATATGATAATGATGATGATAATTATGCACATAGTGAAGAAGAATATGCCTCTCATGTTTCTAACTCTTCTCTCACTTATCCTCTCAAACATAATACACTCTCAAATGTTGTTTCTACTTCTATGAATGATTATATTTTAAATAATAAACATGTTAATTCTAATAGTACATATTCTAATCAATTAGAATGTATCACACTAAAACATAAAGATACGAATGAATCCCCCAAACCATCCCCTACTATAGTAGAACCTAGTTCTCACTCTTCACCTACAGAGAATAGTAGCTCACATCCCTCTAGTAAGGTCTAAGTTCACATTCCTCTAAAGGCTCAAGTGAGCATACCCCCTCTTTATGATCTAATTAATAAATATAGTATTCCTTAATAAAATTCAATGACCATCCTAGTGTACCATTAATTAAATAAACCACTTCAAGATACTAATGTACCATCCTAGGACATCATCCTTTTGATGCATGTCGCTGGTGAATTACAACACCAAGTACATATCCTTACCTTAGAAAATAAATCTTATAAATATTGGATGGATGCCAATGATATACATGTTAACCCTATTTTGAAGACATTCATAAAAGCATCATTGCTTAAGTATTTATAGACACCATCATTACCTCACTTTGATGGAACTAGAGATCTATTCGTACACCTTTAGGCCTTTCAGAAGGCTCTGCCATCTCATGCAAGCTCATTAATTCTACTCAAGTTATTCTATCAGACATTAGTTGGGAAAGCAAAAAATTGGTTCTTTTATCTGCTCCCTATTAGTTCATTACACACATATGATGACTTAGAGGAGGCATTTCTCATATATTACATCATAAACATAGGACTTGATGTCACATATGAGAAACTTACCACACTACATCAAAAAAATTTATAACCAGTTAGTGAGTATATCTTAAGATTCAAGCCTCACATGTTAATATTGATATACAAACTAGTAGATCTAGATATTTAACATATCTTTATCAAGTACTTTGCCAACCTCTCCTTGAGCATTTACCATATTAGACAAAGGCTTATTTTAGACATTTGTGTTATATAATTTTAGCTTTAGAAAATAAATTAGGATTGATTGAGGTAGATTCAATTGACTAGATCACTCTTGATTTCATAGTAACATCTTTAGATACAACTCTCATCACTCAACATCCACCATGCCCGAGACAAGATATGAGACCACAACTAGAAAAGCAACCAGTTAAGAACAAAGACCCAATTTATAGAGCACAACCTACAATATGTACTACAAAGAACAACAATAAAGCACCACTATAGTTTGATTTAGAGTGGGATAGCCCATATGTCATTTTATCATCACTACTAGATAGGAGGTTAATCACATTACTTTCTATTCACCAATGAGATCCACATCTCTTACATAGACAACCACATTGACCTTTTTACAACTATCATCGTATATATGGAAACAAAGATAATGACTATTTTGGACTCAAATATTACATTAATAAATGTGTTGATAATGGTATCATAACATTCACATAGGGGGCATAAATATATCCTCTATGATGTAACCCTATACCTCATTCCTCCATGATTGAGTCATCTTAGGACATTCCTTTATAAGAATCATTAGCCACTCATCATAAGTGTAATGTAGGATTTAGGATAGAATCTCATATGAGATCTCCTATTCCAACTATTTAGAAGGTTTGGAAACTAGTACAACAAAAATAGCCTACATATAGCAACACAATCCATGAAACACATAGTGTAGTTCCATAAACATATCTAGTAGAGTTATAGGCACAAAAATATAGTACCACTCATGAGAAATATTCACTACGGGCATAGTTTTAGGGTCCTATCTCACATAGCAACCCACTATGGTTAAGATTAAATAAACCCCCATCACATGTTATAGTTCCATATCGATCTATTGTTCAGTCATATGCATCATAGTAGAGGCAACATGGTGTTATTTCACATAGCAATCCACTATGATTATGAATAGATGAGCCTCCTCCATAGCATCTAGTTTCAGCTAAACAACCAATCAAGTTAGATTTTGAAAAATATTCACACATAGAAACAACCAACACACAATAGATAGTATCAAATATAGAGCACATTACTATATAGCATGACCAATATGGGTACTTTTTTAGTTGGTTGACAAGGTTCAGATAGTGATACAACACATAATAATACAATTTACAGTCATACTAGTTTTAGTTCATAAAGTTTCACTTAGTAGGGCTATGATGGAGCCAAAGGTCTAGCTACCCTTTGTATTCTTGAGCCACTCTCAAGGGAGTAATACACACATAGTGATATCTTATATCCCCCTACTAACAATTAACATTCCTAATTCCCAACAACTATCCTATCCAAATACTAGCCTATCAAAATCTAGATCTTACCAAATCCTCTTTTACCACTATTAAACCCAATTAACTTATCCAAACAATTTCCAAATGTTAGACCCAGCTTAGTTTATCCAAATAATTTACAAATTATAAAAACCAACAAATTTTTTCTTACATATAATCACAAATCAAACCTAAATAATACCTCAAAAAATATCAAAATAATTAAACCACATATCCCATATACTATTTTACCAAGCACATGCAAATTAAAAAACAATACTAGATCAACTATTTCTAAATCAACCACTTATAATCAATATACCAATATATTCCAAAATCCATAAAATGAATATGAGTAAAACCAAAATCAAACCAACATCTATATATATAACTAGGTTTTCAAATACATATACACTATGTCAAACACAATCAATCATGAATGGGCATCATGCCCTCACTCTAGGTCTCAATCTTCCCTCTAGTACTAGTCCCATAATCTTGTCTATCACTTAATAACCTTGTACCTCTTTGAGCTCTTGATTGCCTCTTGCACTGACTATCCCACTCCAATAGCTGACCATGCTCCTCACACAAGTCTACATATGACCACTCAAGATCTATATAGTCATCCACCATCTTCATGCTCACCATGCCAAAATCAAGTGGAGGCATCCTATGCCTATCTAACTCAGCTCTAAGATCATCTCTCTCTTACTACCCTAACATATGTAGCTATAGCTATAAAAACCCTATCAAACAAATGAGCATACATGCCAGCTATAACCATCACTCACTCTATCAAACCCTCTTCCACTACATCGTCAAGAACATGCCACATGAGCTCTCAGAGTGTCAACTCACTGATGGTCTCCTATAAATCATCTCCCCTCCCTACCTAATAAGTGCCTCATCTTGTGCACCTTACACCCCATCTGTACACATAAGAATTACAACACTACATTAGATATATACTTTCAAATCCACACTAAAGCATAAGCATAGGTATAATTCAAATATAATCACTGATTACCTCCCATCATCTATATCAGATCAATCTCCTCATATGTAGGAGCATCTACTCCATTCACATTATATAATGGATCCCACTGATGCCTAGCCCACATCATCTACATCAATAATATCTATAACCACATCTCATGCATCCAAAGGTAATGATACCAACTCAACCTTAGTAGGTCTTGTATGAGCCCCTACTCTCATTAGTGCTCATGTACTCCTCAACCATACCTATGATACATAAGGAACATCCTATTGAACTCCACATTACCTAGTCATGCACTCATACTAAAAGCACTCATAGACTCCATCCCAATAATCATGTAACCAATAACTGACCCTCATGTACCAAAACTACTTTCCATCCTTAGGCCATTCAAGGAATCCTCTATAGGACCTCCATATGATATATTTAGCCACCAATATGTCTAGCATCCTCTTATATTGATCTATCCTAAGAGATTAGAGAGCCAAATCACTTATCCATCACTCACCAAAAGGATATGGATATACCCAACTCACCCTTGACAATCCAATCAGTCGCATAACTATTATGTTCTCATAAGCCCAATAATGTAGTAAAGTGGCCTCACCCACACCACCACTGAATGCTTCCTATGTAAATCTATATAATCTTTGTATAAGTGGGAAAGAATATTCCTACCCCATGAGAACATAGTTCTATACATCTCAATTCTATGAACCACCCTACGTATCCTATAAGCAATAGGCACTCTACTACCATCCAATACAACAAAAAAAACCAATAATATATATAACCAATTTTGTAGGTGTAGAACACTCAATTTCACAATCACTAACAATAACACATCACTATCATTACCTCAATGGTGTACTCTTGAGGGCACACTAGTAAACTACAAGGATGTATAATTGATGGCATCATCACCCATGTCATCCTATAGTATCACCCATCGCCTACTAACTGGCAAATGCAAAATGTGGTATACATCCTCTAGAGTAATAGTGATCTCTCTAGTAGGAAGCTAGAATGTATAGGTATCAACATTCCACCTCTCACATAAGGTGGTAATCAAGTACCTATCCCACTGCACTATGCTTAGGTCACATACATGACCCAACCCTACCCTATCCATAATAACATGCTCATGATTAGATAATGGTAGCATCCTCAGTGTCTCCATCACCTAACCTCTATGAAACTCTTGCATCTGTATCTCACCCTAGAAACACCAAAAAATATACTATATGTCATACAACCATACCAATAAAAACAATTAAGAAGTAAAAAAGTAAGAACAATTCATAAATTGAAAAAACCATCCATAGTGGATAGTAACACTACAGATGGACACTAGCAGTGGACTAAAATGTTGGAACTTGGACATCAGCATTGTATCTTGGATAGCAGTGTTGACTCTAGGACAAGAGTGTTATAACTAGTAAAAACTTTCCTAGACTACTTAAAATAGCTCAAAAATATCTAAAACATGCTTCTAAATAGGTAAGAATCAAGTGTTAAGATTACTCACTAGGCTAATCTCTATGCCAACCTAAATCTAGGTTGTTAACTACTTAAAATGAATAATGGAAGGTGCTCATCTCCTAGGCATTTTTCACTCCAGAGCTACAATATCTCAAACTAGTCACTAAATAAATAAACCCAAAGTCAATAAAAATTCCTATATCAACTAACTTTTCTATTCAAAATCAAAGAACTATTTTGCCCATCACTAGAGCCTCATATCTCCATTTTACAAACTATTTAGTTCCATAAAATCATGATGATGATACCTTCAACATCACACAACTATTTCTCTCTCACTACATCATTTGTATACTATATCATACACACATACCTATACCTCTTTTGTACCCTAAAATATAAATTGGTACCTATTAATCAAAACATTTGTTCAAAACATTTAAATAATCCAGCCTATTTAATCAATCAACCTTTCACTCCATTCAATATATTACTACCTCATTTGCCTACCACAACATGAATGTTTCTACATCTCTATTATACCCAAATACAAGCTTTGATCCTAAACAATCAAAGACACCTTTCAATCCTAGTAATTTAATTCTCATCAACTAAACAAATAGACTATTAATCTATTCCATACATACCAACCTAGATCCTATTCATATGCCATTAGTCTTCACTTTTGGCTCAACCTCCTTTCTCTTAGATCTTGTCTCTCTCCCCAAAAGGGGGAATCATTCCTACTACCTCTACAAATTACCTAATATACTGATCCATTCTTATAGATAGATACAACTTGGTTATTGCACATCTAGAATCTAGATTATTAGCATTACTCAACTTAGATTGCTCAAAACTATATAGTGATTTAGATTACATTAGGTCACTTAGCATTACTCAAGACATTTAGAGAGATACACCTTTAGTTTATAGATACATAAAATATTTAGATATAGTGTTTAAGATTATGTGGATTCATAGTGACTTCAATATAGATTCAGACCATATACCAGATTTGGGGGCATGTACATTAATACACATCTCATACATACATCTTCATACAATATGACATAGTTACAAGACTAGATAGTAGATTATAAGCATAGTGTAGAGCACATTATTTTGATCTCTAGTTTTACACATGAGACATGGCATGATAGATCATGAAACATGTGGTTATACAAATTTCCAAACTATCCAGATGTATCACTCACATACCATATTTGGGGGCATAACATAGATGATCATGTTCTTTAGCATCCAAGATCATACAAAATGGAATGCAAAGACCATCCATTTTATTCTTACACATTTACTACAGTTTTTAGATTATACCCAAACATACCTAAGTTATCACTAGGTTGGATCGTATAATCATCTATAGTGGTTGGTCCATAGCATTACTCAGACCTACGAGTTTGTGTAGGATAGAATGTAGATATTAGTTTTGGACCTTTGATCACTTCTCATTTCTATTTCATATTATTCAGAGTGGGGGCGTGATATATCTTGCTCTTTAAAACATACAAATTATATATACACATTCCAAATTACATGCGTTTATGTGGGATAGAGGGTAGACATTGGTTTTAGGCCTCTGAGAATTTCTCATTTCTCATTCAAATTTAGTACAAGGGGCATCTATTAAAAGGATTCCTTCTTTCTCCACACACTATTTAGATTGAGTACAAGGAGAAACTATTATAGGGATTCCTTCTTTCTCTAGGCACTATTTAGATTTAGTACAGGGGCATCTATTACAAGGATTCCTTTTTTCTCTAGGTATTATTTAGATTTAGTATAGGGGAATCTATTACATGGATTCCTTCTTTCTCTAGGCATTATTTATATTCAGTACAGGGGGTCCTATCACAAGGATTCCTTCTTTCTCCCAGCACTATTCAGTTCTCCATCCACTCCCCTAGGTAGGAAGTTGGATCCTTTTTTCAGTACACTTATCTCCATATAAGTAAGTTCAGGTACACATCTTCTTTCTTTATTTTACTCTAGTACTTCATTTTATTACATCACTAGATTAAAAGGGGGAAAATGTATACACCCTAAATTGGTCAAGAAACCACACATAACATGTCTTTCCATAGTCCTTTCATAGGAGACTTTGATTGGATAATATGAGTCTTATTATCATCTAGCCATGTTTTTTGTCTAATTTTCCTTGGTCTTATTTCATATCCTAGATACCTATTTGACCATTCCCAGTCATTAATAAATTTACAAACTTAACCCTTACTCACTTGTTCACTCTTTATAGGCTTATTCCATCCCCTTAGGTCCTGGACCCTTTGGATAATAGTGCCCAAATAGGACTACAATATTGAAACCTAGGGTGTCTAGTGTTTGGTATTGTTGTCCAAGTATAAATTTTATTCCAATAGTCACTTTCTCCTACTAGATAAGTCTTATGCCTTTATTTACTTTGTTCCTAAGTTTTCCAATGTCAAAAAAATGTGAATAAAGCTCCCAAATTCAAAATAATGAGTCTCTTATATAAAGGACTATACAAGGAATTTTACATATAAAACTTACTACTTTAGCACATTATACATAATAAAAATTAGTTAATAGTATAGATCTTCTCTGCATCACATGTAGATTTTCATGCTTGATCAAGGAAGGGCCTAGGTGAAATTAATTATTACTTCTATCATGCATATTGATTATGCATGTTCCCTATGGGAGAAATACATTGGATTTGAGACTCTAGCTTGAGGGTTAATGTAGGTATCAATTAGAATAGTAGGGGTTATTGATTGTGTGATCATTCTTTACCTAACCTTGTTTTTTCCCTTTTGATTTTGATGTATTCATTATTTGTATCTGTGTAGATGGATACAGGTACTGAAGACTAAAAAATACCTACAATAAGCTCTTCTCACTTCCAATGGCTCACATTGACTAGGCAAATAAAACCCAAAAATATTAAATCTTTAAGACAACAATGCTAAGACTAGACTATAACACTGAACACTAGGGTGTCCTCTTTTTGATGCTCCTATCTAATAAAAAAATGAAACCCAAACATATATTCTTGATAGTGTCTTAGTCCTGCTCTTCAAATTCCAATCTCAAAGTCCTTTGTTTTAGTTTGAAACTAGATAAGTTTATTTCTAGTTCTCTTGCATAATTACCTATTAAAATCTATATTTTCCCTATTAATATAGATGTTTCCTATTATCCTAGACCCTTATTATTTAGGATATAAACACTAGATTCTCAAAAATAATAAAATAGATGTTTACTTCATGTATAATTAATTTCATCAACTATATTGTATGGACAAAAGCTCATACAAGAAAAAAACCTATAAGATGTGGGAAACAACATGAAAAAATGACCAATTAAATTATAAAGGATGGTTCACAAATAAAAATTGATAAATCCTAAAAATATTGCCATGAAAATGAATTAGACTGAGTGTAATAACTCCCCCTATAGGAATTTTACCTGAAACCTCTCCTTCTGGCCATACCAAAGAGAAACTTATTGAACAATTTTATTTGTTTAGAAGGGTGATAAAGGATCAAGATGGTTTTTCATTATTTTCAAGAATTTTAAAGTATTTAATAGATTAGTATGAGTACATATAAGTTAGATACTCAATGTATAAGCTTCACACATGTGCCACCTTCTTTTAGAGGCCATATAACTTCCAAAATTGCCTAAACTACCACTTTTCTTGTTGTTTTAATAGAGTACCTTCAAGTTTCAGTTATGGAATTACATATCTGATAGGGATTGATATGAGGGAAATTTTAAGATATTTTATAACACTTTTCTTACTTATAAAACCATACAACCTTTACAAATAGCTCTAATATGACCCCTATGTGACATCAAATGACATAAAGACTAAATGTGACCATGACCAAGGATAATAACACATTAAATAACATCAAAAGGAATATGAAATACTCTAAGACATGATAATATACCCCCATAGAATTTTTGTACTATAGGGGTTGACCTATTTTGAGTTGTGGTCAAAATAGTCAATAGTTACTATTGAATATACACAATCATCAATCTTAACATCTGTGCCTATCTACAAACAAAAATAGTCATATATGTCACTATGATGAATTTTAGAGGGATTATTTAGGGGATTTAAGATCCATACTTCCATCTTATACTCATTATACACACAAACACTTCCCATCTCCTTGATTTTAGACTTAAACTAGCCTTCTTAGTCTAATTTCATATAGTTTGGCCCCTACACGTGCCAACCAATGAGTTGTCATGATGATAAAAAGACATGAGTAGACATTAGAGATAATTTTAGTGTCAAATAAACTCATATGGGTGTTTTTTATATCACGGATCCACCATCATTCATTTTTGGTGTTTTGGCAGGGTTTATGACATCCACCGTTTTAATGATGGTTCATAGCATACAAACGTACAAACTAGAAAAAATTGCCATGAACCTATAATACATTTACATATTAATATTCCATGAAACACTTTGGGTCCCATGTATAGGGTGTGTGGATAGAGAATCATTATAAAGTGTCACTCAGGATGTCTACTAGCCAATTTTGACAAGTTATTTTCTTAAGGATCATTCACAAAGGTTAACCCCCTAATTCCTATCATTCTTTCTTGGATATTTAGTCCATAGGGAGACTTAAATTTCCCTAAGATCCTTGGTCTTGAGCATCTCTATGGTTAAGTTTTTGAACATTTAAATTTACCTCTCAAGTTGACTATGTATAGGGTTAAATGGCTTAGGTAGGGTTTTGAAGTCACTTGGCCTTTTTCCTACTTATTTTCCAATTAAAACTTTCTTGGTAGGGTCTAACACATTCTTCCACATCATTCATTACTATAAACATTATAAGGAGGATTTGGTCAATATTCAAGGTGGTAACAATGTGTATGATCAGCTTAATGTCTATTTACATTAGTTTATCCTCAAGGACATATGATGTAACCTAGGATTTTTCTTCCCTTGGACGATGTATGGAGACATTGACCATCTTATTTCACTATTTAAAAACCATATGTGGACCCTAATATGCCTAAAATCACTTCAAAGCATGAATTTACTCATCTATCTCTAGAATTTACTATCATAGTCTAGGCTAGGTTCGAGATAAAATAGTGGGTATACCCATTATTTATCTAACCAAAATGAGAGCATGGGTGTTATTGACCAAATTTGACTTTTAGGTCAAATTAGGGAACCCCTAGGTAAAAAATTGAGTTTTATTTGTTTTATGGGGTATAATATCTTTTTATTAGGTGAATTATAGGTTAATTGATGTCAAATAATGTTATGTTAATTTTGGTCAATTAATTTTTATGTCCTTATATCATTTTTGGGTCATTTAAGGGGTCAAAAAGGTGAATTTAATGATTTTTATAGGTTTATTTGGAAATTTGCAAGTGTAAAAAATTTATTTCATGTCCCATGTGTCATTAAATGTCTTAGATAACTAACACTACTAAAAATATGGTAGTTTGTTTAAAGAAATGGTAGTTTTATTAGTAAAATGGGAGAAAATGGAAATTATACAACCTCCTTGGGAAGTTTGCCACTTAAAAGATGTGTAAATTTGAATATTAATCTTCCCAAAACTCATATATATGCTTTAATTTATCTATAAGTGTCATTTCTTACTCAAAATTGTTCTACTTTTTTCTTGGCTTTCTAGACACACAAAGGTGACTTTCAAGTTTTTGCTTGGTATGGATAGCTCAGGATGTTTTAGGTAAAATAATTTGGGTATATTAAATTAAAATTATATACCTTAATTAAATATAATAAATTAAAAATAATTATGTCATGTGCTTCATGAACCATCCTCATGAAATTGACTGTGCAAATCTACTAGCTGTTTCATGCACCCTATGGGTTTTGCTCTTGTTTGAGAGAATACATACAAAAATTTTGGTGATTTTGGCTGTATAGGATTTTTTATTCATTTTTATATGATTTAAATTATTTTTTTTAAAGTTTCATGGTGTTTTGATAGGTCAAATGCATCAAGATTACAAGATAAACATTTTTCTATGTGGTGTGCAGGTTTCCACTATTTGTAGTACCTTCATGATTTTATAATGGTTTAATAATGTGGGTATAAATAAAATATAATTTTATTAACTACATATAAATCCCCTCACCTTTAACTATTATCCTCCAAGGCAAAATTTTATGAATTGCACTCAATGTACACACTTACACACAGTTAGCCATTAATTTGCATTTACAAGTGTCCTCATAAAGAATTGCATGTGAAAATGAGTTTCAATACTTATTTAAGGTTTTTAAGTTTATATAAATTCATTTTATACCTTTTAGAATGCCTAAATTAAGTACAAGAGCATATGTTCTTACTAACTATCCATCTTGCTTCATTACTTGCATATACTGAAAATCAACATCTACAGGTGGTGCTAACAGAGTATGGAATCATAATTTGAAGTGTTTAATTGATGTTTAAAATCCATTATAATCCCTATAATGAATAAAAAATCATGACTCTCCTTTTGAAAGCATAATATGGCTAAGCAAGGTTAATAGGTCATCTTCAAATGTTGACTGAGTTTTCAAGCCCATAGTCCCTAAAAACGCAGAATAGAGGTCCATCAAGCTTTCAAAAATATCATATGAAATGTTACATGAGATAATGTGAAGGTAAAAATGGTTTTTTATATAACCTATAACATAGAGAATTACCCTACAAAAATTGGAGGCCAAATGAGCAATGGAAGTTAGTTTTAAATAGGTTATAATATGGCATTTGTTCACTAAAAATCATTAGTGAAATCTACATGCTTTAAACTACCAAAATTTATCTTTGACCCATGTCACATCTCCAAACTATGACTTCATGTTGAAATGGTTTTGATGATGGATAAAAAACATGTATAAGCTAAAATTAACCATCAGAGGAAGTTCATATTTAATGAGTGAGTTTCTTGGCACCTATAGGTACCCTTTTACAAGGAAACACCTACCTATAGCCATCCCAAGGCTTAAACAAGAGAAGGTTTTTACCTTGAAAGGGTTGAGGTCTAGTGATATTCTTAGGAATTTTTAAAGGGATTATTCTTATCAAGATTCCATAAAAATTTAGGTGTCAGAGTATAATCAAGTTCCAAGTTGAATTGGCTATCAAGAGAAAATAAACACCTTCAACAAGGCTTAAAGGAGGAAAATATAGTCTTGTCAGTCAATAAAGATAAGAAGACCTTGAAACATGTTTGGTGAGGGATTGAGTATGGATATATAAATAAATGTTTATGTGAGATAAATTAAAGGACTTTAGATAGTTCTCATGGAGTTTTTATGCAAGGATCAAAGGAAAAAAGACATCTATAGGCCCCACATATTCAACTATAGTTGACTATGAGGGGCAGAGAGTAAGAAAGTTTAGGTCATTGATATGAGTTAGATCTAAGTATGCATAAATAAGCTTAAATTAATGATATATGACCATATAAACACTCAATTGGGTTTTTGATATGTTTTCAAGACCCTCATATGTATTTTTAGTCTATATAAATGACCTAAATCAACACCTATAGTAGGGTTCCCAAGAGCAGGTCAATGTCATGACAAAATGAAGACATGAAGGTCTTATAAAAGCATGAGAACATGGTAAATAACTTGAAATTATCCATGAAATTTAAATTATGATAATTAACCTTACAAAGGAAATATATTCACCTATAAGTCCTTAAATTCCTCAACACTATTGATTGTGTTGACCTTAATAGGTAGTGAGATGAGAAGTATGCATGGGTGATGAGATAGAGCCACTTCGAGTGAAAAAATGAGTAAACATTTATGTTAAAATTTAAGGAGGGTTTAGGTTTAATCTAGGAAACTTGAGGATAAAAATTTTATGGATGAAACACTACTTACAGGCTCATTTTCAAAGTGGGCAAAGTAAATTGACACTCAGGCCTAGCTAGGTAAAAGTGTAGTTCAAGATGCAAATGTGGTTGGTAAAGGTTTTAAGGCTAGTGAAAACCTAGGAAAGGATGGTGATCACATTTTATAATCTCTTTTTTAGTGTAATAATCATATATGAGGTTCCCAATGATTCCAGACATAGTTCATTCTTTTAAACCCTGCACACAATGTCTTTCCTAACAGTTTGTCTAGGTTTTGTGCTTTTAAAGGGTCTATGCATCATACCAAAGGCTCTTTTTTTTGTAGATAACCATTATAACTTGAAGGATATTATTAAATTATTTATTTTTTAGGTAAATAGGATAGGTACCCCCTATTTTGTCTTAGATAGGGGGTACTCCCCTCATGCTTGGAATTGGCATTTTTGGTGAGTAAAGTAAGAGGATGAGGTCAAAATCCAAAGAAACATCTCAAAAGGCTATGGAAATATTATAGACATATAAAAAAAATGGAAACCAATTATATAGAGAATAAATTAAATAGGGTTCCCCAAACCTTAGGGTTTGTAGTAAAACCTCAAGGTTTGCAGTCAAACCTATTGAACATGGCTAAGCCTAATGCCCAAATAAGGAGTCATCATCATTTATATCATAAAGCAAGATTTAAAATGAATTTAAACATGTTTATAAGGTCACTATAGAGATGGTATAACATTTTATATGTAGGGTAAACCATGGAAAAGGTCATTTTAGACCTTAAAATAACTTAGACGTGTAAGGAATAAGGAAAAGAGCTCAATAAATCAAGTTTGAGAGCTCACATATCTTTGAAGGATTTGCATGGGATTCCAAGGTATTTGGATATGCTAGCAGGGTTCCTAAATACAAATTTTGGGACTTTTTTAGAAAGTTGGACATCCAAACTTTATGAACCAACCTTAAGAAGGAAATCAAGCCTAAAACCCTACTAAACCCTTAGCTAAGACCAATTTAAAAAGATGGAGTTGGATAGATATTCAAATGGACTAGTTTGACCAGAATAGCTATTGGATTTTGAAGAGGACTCTCTCAGGCTCCCTCTTATGCCAATTAGTTTTATGAAATTGTATGGACATGGTGCAAAATAAGCTCTTTTTGATGATTTTTGTGTTTTTTAGGTTTTATCAGGAGTTAAGAGATGAAAAAAATTGAGGGAAGATTGAGATTATTAATAACTTCTCATATTCATTTAATTCCCCAAAATAACTTATAAGTACCCCAACCAGGTGATTCAACTTAGCTAATCAAATTTAGCATATTGGACAATCTAGTGAAGAAGATGGAAAACTTCAAGTGAGCTCATTTTAAAGTGTTTCTGATGATTATAGGGACATATAGGGTATTTAAACATGTCATTAACTCCATCACATGGATTTTCATGGATAATTGATGCCATTTTGGAAGTGAAGTGTGCAGAGTGTGTGAAAGGAGTTATTTTTGGACTACAGATGATGATTATTCCTTTATAATTAATTTTATAAGACCAAGAATGCAAATAATGCATGGATAGGAATATATAATTTCCATATCCTTCATTAAAATCATCATATTTGGTCTTGATTAGTTATGGGATGTTCAAATAGAGGTAATCATGAAGGCAGTTTTTTTGTGTAAAATGGGGAGTTTTAGCTACTTTTCATGAAGTTTATGACTTGGATGGGCATTTTTAGTTATATAAATTGCATGTTTCATAACATATAATTATAACATTCAAAAATAACTCCTTGTATCAGATTTAAAAGTGTCTTTTTGACCCTTGGACTTCTTTCTTCTTCTCCCTCTCTCAAGTTATGTAAGAACTAGCCATTTTGGCATTGTATTGGATGTTTCACTTGAGTATGGTGAAGACCTACTCATTTTTATGAATTTTTATCAATAAAATTACTAATTTTTACCTATTATATTATTTTTCATAGTATTATTTACTTGAGTGTTGAATTTGTTTAGTGAAGACTATGGATTCCTTAGTAAGTTGTCACATTCTCTCACCTATTTACAGCTTCTTCTTGCAGGGAATGTGATGTGTTACAAGAAATGTCAAAGTTTAATGGAGTTATTCTATTAATTAGTACCATTAAAATCCTCTTGTATATTCCTCATATCTTTGCACATTCATCCATAACACCATAATTTAACATTGATGCAAGAAGACATAGATTGGAGAGTGTATGTTTAGTTTATCCTTTGATTTCAAGTGTAATATGCATATGGTTGGATGTAAATTTTATGTATCACCTCCCTTAGAATAGTTTTATTTTATTTATCTTTATCTATTTTCACTCCCCAAAGTTATTATTAGTTACAATCCCAAGTGGTACATTAAGGGAGCTAGCCCTATCTAGAGACACACCTCATTCTTTAGGCTACCCACAAGTCTAGAGGTGATTCCATTGTGCCACTTGGATGAGGATATATTTTCATATATTTAAATTTTAAAAATAAAAGTGACAATATCTACCTTATGCCACTAAAAATTACCATTCTTACTAAGTTTTAATGTCTAGTTATGCCTATAGAGACCTTAAATAATCATTTTGCCTAGACTAGTTGTAAGCTACCAATTGACTAAGTGATTAAGCATGAGAGTTATGATTAGGGTTTTATCCTTTATTTACATATATTATAATGGTGTTGTGATGTTAATTATATGTCTTAGGGATAGGTAAAATCTTATATAGTAATTGTAAACACCTAAAATTAGCCACCAATGGCATTCAACTAGACTTCAAACCAATTCTTACCAACCATTGTAGATTAAGCCTAAGAATCATTGAACATCCCAAATTTACTTATGAATAATTAATCAAGGATCATAATCATGTTTATACATCCTTAATTTTGGTATGATACCATATGCAACAATAACCTCTCACATATTCATCTCTAATCATCTTATGGCATCACAACATGTAATTTGGGCTATATACCTATTAAGTGGGGCTAGTGCACACATGAAATTAAATAAAATACTAAAATGATAAAATTCTAATAAAAGTTAATTAAAATTATAAACATAATTAAATGCCTATTTTAATTATCCATAAGACGAAATTCTAAAAAAGAAATTTAAAAATGCAAATATCCTTGTTTTTTCATAATTATCTTTTTGTGAGTTGTCAATCCTTTACAAATATCTCTAAATATCTCACCCATGCCTATTCATTTAAAATAATGATATTTTGACAACTTTTAACTATAATTAGGTTAATTAACTCACTTAGGTTAGGTTTGAACCCATTCCATGTTTAACTACACTTTAACTCACCTTGAGTTGGGGTTAGTTCATAAGCCTAAAAAAACAAGCCTTTGCCTCTTCATTTGGAGATCTTGGATAGAGTAAAGTTATAATGAAGGTTTTATAGCAATACTGAAAATAATATTTCTCTAATTAAAAAATAATAAGCTAAGACATGGTGTCAAGGAGATAGCTAATATTCATTTCCAAAGACTCCTTGAGCATAAGTTGAGCAATCCACGAACAAATCACTTAGAGATCTCAAGGAAGGAAAGAGATTTTTCATTATTTTAATTTTTTATTTGTAATTTCATATGTATTTTGTTCACGATGCCCCCCATTTGATCTAGGCTTAGAGATGTTAGCATGTTAGTGTGTTTATTTCATTTATTTTATGAAACTAAATCTTATTTTAACCTCCCCTCTATTGTAAAATTCCTATTATCACAAATGACATGCCCAATGGGACTCTAAGCAACCCACATACCAAAGAGACCAAGATGCAATTTTTAACTCTTTAAATGATTTCTTGAATATCTTCAAAAATGGAGTTTTAGATTTTTTTTTTGTATTTTTGGTTTTATTTTAACTAGTATCCACACAAAGACCGACATTAGTCAGGCATAACTGGCATCAATTCTACCTAATCATCATCGATTCTAACTAAATAAGCTCAGTTATCTATGAACATTATTGGTAAGGTTACAGGGTAAAACATAGATTACAAAACCTAGATTTTGAATTTTTTTAGCACTCATAATTATTATTTCTTAGTTTCATTAGCTTGGATTTTCCCTATCTAATAATATAATTATAGGTTTTTTAGGAGTTTTTTTCTAACATTGGCTAACCAATGTTTTTGGAATCATTTTTGTTTTACCTTCGAGCTCACAAGAAAATGATTTTGGTCTCTATTGATTGGTATTAATTACTACCAGTCAACATCAGTTCTTTGTAACTGACATTAGTCACAGGTGATTGGCATTAGTATTTATGTGAAAAATATAGATCAAACCTAAGATTTATATTTCTAAAACTTGTTTGCTCATCCTTGATTGTGATTTAAAGTAGAAGGAAACTATCTAACCCTTCTAGGTCTAAGGAAGTAATAAAACATGAATTTTCAAGTTTAGACTCATAAACATTTCATTTTGGGTATTTAAAACAAATTTAGATAACTCTTGAACACTTCATTTTGGTGATAAAAAGAATTGTAAAGTATTGAACATTTGATTTTAGTGCTTAAAAAAAATCTATAATGGTTAAGTCTTGAACACTTCATTTTGGTGCCTAAAAAGAATTTGTTAAGTCTTAAACATTTCCTTTTAGTGATTAAAATGAACATAGGTTTTTTTTCTTAAGTTATTTTATGAAAATTATTACAAGTTTTTCAAATAATGCATGGGGATAAAAAACTTTATCAAACATCTCAATTTAGTGCCTAAAATCAACACTTAGATCATAATTTATTGAAACTATTTGTTACTAGTGTGTTTTTTTTTACGAAAATAAGAGTGCATGTATGCTTCCCCCATCCCTTATAGGGAACTTAGGTGACCAAAAATTCTTTTTTACTTATAATTTATGCCTAGTCAAAGGCATGGAAATAATGTTGTCTAGGATCTCCCCAAAACCCACATGGTTTAGGTGATGCAAAAAAAAACCTCTAAAGTCTTTCTATTTACTTTTTTTATGACATTTAGCTTGTGAAGGGGAGTTCATATCTTCTTCATGAGTTCTTTATAGAACCATTGGCCTAGGGTTTCATCTCCTGATAGTGTTTCAACCCCTCTCCATAATAGGGTATATAAATCAGGGTACACATACTATGAGATCTAGGGGTTGAGAGGCTAACCTCTCCTTTCATAACAAAAACCCAAGTTAGGTTTGGTTAAATAGAGGATTTCGCTAAGTAGTCCACAAATGGAATCAATATACAAAAGAATAGACCCTTTCATAGTAAGTTAATCGGTATGAAATTAATTCATGTGTTGTATCTCTAGCATTAGCCACTCTTGGGGCCATCTAGATGGTTGTAAATTTAAGTTTTAGATAACCTGATTTACTATGGACTATTATTGATACAAGGTGAGTGACTTGAAGGCCCATATTTCCATAAAATCTCTAGAGAGAAGAGGGGTGTAAAATAAACTATTACTTAATGTGTTTAAATTTTTGGATTAACACTTAAAATACTCCCAAGAGCATGTATAATTTCAACAATATGAGGTGACCTTGTTAGTTTAGCGCTAAAGACATTATAATTAATTGTATTTGGTATTTTTACTTTTTACTTGCCTAGTCTTTGAGGTTGAAACTTTATTTATCTTCCCGCATAAAAAATAAATTATTTTCCCACACTACTCCATTATTTGAGGAGGCATTATGTTGTCCATTTGACATTGTTATTTTGCTTTAGACTTTGTGTTAAAAACATCATGTGTGTGTCACTTGATTGAAATAGGTAATGTTATATTTCCCAAACCATTTCAAGTTTTGTGTCTTAGAGTCTTTAAAAAAAACCATTGTTTAAACCTTTAGAGAGTGATAACATTGTTATGATACTCAAATAGTTTCATAGAATCATCTTATTTTGTGTCCAGGTTTCTAGTTTGAAATTAAACCATGTATGCATTTATGGTCTTTGTCTAGTACCATTATGTCATTCAATCTTGTCTAGCTTATTTGTTTAAAAAACCTAGTTTTCCTAAGTTGAGTTTTTAATTATCTTTGACAAGTTTGGATTCAAACATTTATTTGTTTTTGTTTATGCCTTGTCTAATTAGGGCTTAGATATCAATATTTATCTTTTGAGTTGCATAACTTAGGATAATTCTTTACCCAAATTATTGGAGAGTTGTCATGATGATGTAATGGAGGTATCTTGTTGAGTGAATGAAGAGCCTTGATAGTCTATATGATAATGACAAAGTGTACAATGTGCTTGTTCTAATGTGATTTATGTATGGTTGGTTAATTTTTAGTATTGAAATAGCTTGAGAGGATCAGGGATGCGTATGGTTATTTGAGCATGTGAAAGAGGTCCATAAAATATTATATATGTTTGGAGATCTTGGGTGTATAAGTAGAATTCATTTGGTTGATCATAGTTTTCATCTAAACACTTTAGATCTAGTGTCAAAAATTTTGAGTAGGTAGTTTGATGATGTCATCATTACCACATGAGAAGGAATCAAGGAGATTTGGTCATATGGTTATGATCAATGTAGTCCCTAATTTCCATACACCATATTTAAATTCATGCATTGAAGCACAGTCAAAGATATGAGGATGCAAAGTTGGCTTCTTAGTCAAAATTCATTTTTTCCCCATACTTAGCCAAATTTGTAATTGGCCAAAAAGAGCTTAGTAATCATGTTGATGAGGTTAGAATTTTCATGCATGGAGGTGTCAATAAAATATAATCATATGGATTTGTTAATTTTTGTGCCTAGTTTATTTGTGCTTAATTTTATATTATGTGATATATCATGTCAAAAGATATGCATATGCAAAGTTGGGCTCCAAGGTAGCTTGACTATGTTTTCCCATAATTAGCTAATTTTGTAGTGTGGTAGAAAGAGTCGAGTGATCATTTTGATGGTGTTATATCTTGCATGTGTGAAGGTGTAAATAAAAATTGTTCATATGGGTTTGTTTTTTTTTTATCATAGTTGATTTTCACTAAATTATAGATCATCTGCTAAAGTGTGACAAACATTATAGATGCTCAAAGATGGCTTATCAAGTATATTTGGACATGCTTGGCTCCATGATATAATATGTGATGTCCCTTACTTAGGGGCTCTTTTATCTACACAAAAGCTTTGATACCACTGTAATATCCCCTCCAAACAGGAAATATAGCAACACAAAACTTTGAACAAAGATACAATATCTGTTGAATAAATTCAGAATGATAACAATAATATAGTCTCTCAATAGCAAATCACATATCTTATTACTTGTCCGTCTAAACTATTACAATTACAGTCCTCTCTTATGCATATAAAATATGAAATATAGTCTTGAAAACCCTAGATTTGCAAACTGGGAATAAACTTGCAATTCTGGAAGTCTCATCTCGGCCTGCTGTGTCAAACACACAGTCGCCGGCGTCGGTCGATACACTGTCGACGTCGGTCACTTCAGGTCCTTCTCTGCCGACATCAGTCTTTAGTCGGCTGATATCGATCACTGGAATCTCTCCCTGCCGAGGTCGGTACCTGCCTGGATCTGTACGGACCCATACGGACTTCGTACGGCCGCCAAATTGGGCACAACTTGCCTGTTTTCAACCCCTGATCTAAAAATATATGTTTCTAGCACAAAAGATCTCTAACTGTATAATTTATTGAATCAAAACATAAAGAAATAAATACCTAGAATATCTGTAATAACTTTTGTGTGAAGTTATCTCTAAACCTTGTAAATTCTATGATAACTTCTGGATGAAGCTATCTCTCAATTTGGTAATAGATCAGCTGATATTCCACAGCCTCTTAATTGCACACACTGAAGAGGGAACATTCTCCAATGCAAATGGAATCCTGGAACCCTAGGCTCAGTCTTCACAGAAGAAATTATTCAAAATCAATAATCAATGGCTAATCCAAACTCTCTCCCATGAGAAACCCTTATACCCTCCAAAGGTGTGCTCGCTAAAATTAGATTTCCTCAAATTAGAACTTGGGTTTCTTAAATTAGAATTCCTCAAATTAGAACTTGGGTCTTAAAATTAGACCAATTCTTAAATTAGAATTAGGGTCTTAAAATTAGACCAACTAATTAATAATTAATAATTAATTATTAATTAGACCAAATAATTAATATTTGATTAAATCAATCAAATATTAATATCTCCCTTAATTCATATCCAAAAAAAAAAACTCGAACAAAAGCAAGCCCAGCTCCATCAAGCCCCTCTATCCATCCCAACAGCCTATGAAGGTCGCATAATAGGCTAATCCTCAACTCTGAACATGTCAACTCAAAAGGGGGCATGACAATCCACCCCTCCTAAAATTGCTTGCCCTCAAGCAATCGCTGAATGATACACCCATCAATCCACCTGGATCCCAAATGTAGTCATGATCTTCCCTGCTATCAATCAATGCAAACTCCATGCCATGTCCATCCCTAGTACTAAGATATGCACCCCAATATCCAATCCATAAATGAAAATTAGCAAGCAACTCAAGCAAAGTCTTTACCTGAATAATATCTAAATCTAGATTATGAAGGCTAGAAATAGTCATATCATCATCAACCTGTGACCCGATTGTAATAGAAAGTTGAGTCCCTATCACATGTGATAACTCCTGAACTGCACTTACCTCAAGACCCAGCTCATCCTCATATCCCTCTTGTGTTGGTGCCAATGTGCACTTGTCATCTCACTCTATCATGTCATGTCGTATGAGAATCTCCATGCGATGAAAAAACATATATCTGAAGATGCTGCTCCGTATTGCCTTAAGAATATGTGTCTTCCCATCAACATCAAAGTGAACCTCCATGTCCTTGAGATGAAGAGTAACTTCCTCAAATGAATGAAGCCACTTCATACCCAAGACTAAGTCTATATCCCCCATGTTCACCACATAATAATCACCCTTGAACTCGTAGTTGTTCAAGCGCAATGGGAGTTCTCTAATCATACGCTCACACCTAAGAGTGTGACCATCGGCTACCTTAACTCTGATGCCCTCAAAATCTTTGGTAGTAAGTCCACGCTTCTCCACAAATCTGGCATCTATGAAATTATGTGTGGCTCCTGTATCAAGAAGGGTGATAACCTTCTACCCTGCCAAAACTCCACGGAGTCTAAATGACTCATCTGACTGAATGCTGGATAGGTGTGCCTCCTATATGTGAAGCTCTAACTCTACCTCTACCTTAGGACCTGAAGCCTCTGCCTCTGCCCCCTCAAAACTATTCTGTTGTTCAAAATCTTCTGAATCAGAATCCTCATAATATGCCCACATCACACGATTTGCCTTGCCCTTAGGCCTCAAAGGGAAATCATGATGGATATCATATGGACCTTTGCAGTAGAAGTAAAGCTTCTTGCTACGTAGATCATTAAGTGCCTCACGATCCAAAGGTGGTGCTATTGGATTGGCCTTTGAGTCATTCTTTACACCTGATTTATCTATGTTAAAATCTGGTCTCTCTGTATCTGTGTTGGAGCACTTATGGTCTCTAGATGAAGAAGTACCTTTGAAGTTAAATTTATGGGATGGGGCTGCCATCTCCATACTACGTGCCTTATTCATAGCTACTTGTAATGAAGGAGGATCAAAGCCTTTGATCCAACCTCTCAATGGTTCTATCAATCCCTCCATGAAAATTACTACAAGTCACCTCTCTGAAATGTCAGGAACCATAACTGATAATTTCTAGAAGTCACCAATGTAAGACTCTAGACTCCCACTCTAGCGCAACTAAGCTAACTCTCTGAAATAGGACTCTGGGTCCTTCCTGTCAAAGTGCTCCACCAACCTATCCACAAACTCTTGATAAGATGTGATCCGATCATGATGGAGTGTCACCATCCCATGGTGCCACCAATCGTGAGCTACTCCCTCAAGATGTAGTGTCACATATCTGATAGCATCTTCCTCAGCCATCAGACGCAATGTGAGAAAGGTGTCCAACTTACTAATCCAAGCCTGGACTGTGACCTTACCACTTCCGTCGAACATCACGAGTGTGAGCCTGCTTATAGCATGCTTCAGATCATTGTTCTGATGTCTAGGTCTCCTATCCTATCTAGCCAATCTGTAGTGCTCTCTCCTCAGAGTAAAAAAATGATCAAAGGTCCTCCTCTCATGAACATGAGGAGGTAATAAATTCCACTCATCATCTGCAGCCAAGTAAACATCTGCAAATGAGGAATCTCCTGCCTCCTCCTCTGCTGGAACTTTTGGTTCCTCTCGAACAAATGTAAGACATGTAGGTCTATCTGCTATTCTGGAGTGGCCCTGCTGGGGTCTCTGATTAACTGTAACATCTATGTTATCACCTTGGTTCCCATTCTATCTATCATGTGGGTTCATCCTCCTTATCATAGTAGTTAGTGCCTGTAGTGCTTGTGTCATCTCATGGTAGGATTCTCTGGTACCTGGATCATCATTATGTCAGTGGGCCCTGGGTGGGCTACCCTCTCATCTGTCACTCATGATAATCGGCTGGTATTCTAATAATTGGGTACCTTCAAGCAAAGCTCTACTGCGTGTGTTATACTTGTGTGGTCCCAACTCTTGTGGCTGCATAAGATTTTTAAACCCTTAGGATGGCAGGATTTAACTCTGATACCACTGTGATGTCCCTTACTTAGGGGCTCTTTTATCTACACAAAAGCTCCGATACCACTGTAATATCCCCTCCAAATAGGAAATATAGCAACACAAAACTTTGAACAAAGATACAATATTTGTTGAATAAATTCAGAATGATAACAATAATATAGTCTCTCAATAGCAAATCACAGATCTTATTACTTGTCCATCTAAACTATTACAATTACAGTCCTCTCTTATGCATATAAAATATGAAATATAGTCTTGAAAACCCTAGCTTTGCAAACTGGGAATAAACTTGCAATTCTAGAAGTCTCGTCTCAGTCTGTTGTGTCGAACACACAGTCACCGGCATCAGTCGATACACTGCCGACATTGGTCACTTCAGGTCTTTCTCTGCCGACGTCGGTCTTTAGTCGGTCAATATTGGTCACTGGAATCTCTACCTGTTGAGGTCGGTACCTGCTTGGATCTGTACGGACCCATACAGACTTCGTACGGCCACCAAATTGGGCACAACTTGCCTGTTTTCAACCCTTGATCTGAAAATATATGTTTCTAGCACAGAAGATCTCTAACTGTATAATTTATTGAATCAAAACATAAAGAAATAAATACCTGGAATATCTATAATAACTTCTGTGTGAAGTTATCTCTGAACCCTGTAAATTCTGTGATAACTTCTGGATGAAGCTATCTCTCAATTTGGCAATAGATCAACTGATATTCCATAGCCTCTTAATTACACACACTGAAGAGGGAACGTTCTCCAATGCAAATGGAATCCTGGAACCCTAGGCTCAGTCTTCACAAAAGAAATTCTTCAAAATCAATAATCAATGGCTAATCCAAACTCTCTCCCATGAGAAACCCTTATACCCTCCAAAGGTGTGCTCGCTAAAATTAGATTTCCTCAAATTAGAACTTGGGTTTCTTAAATTAGAATTCCTCAAATTAGAACTTGGGTCTTAAAATTAGACCAATTATTAAATTAGAATTAGGGTCTTAAAATTAGACCAACTAATTAATAATTAATACTTAATTATTAATTAGACCAAATAATTAATATTTGATTAAATCAATCAAATATTAATATCTCCCTTAATTCATATCCAAAAAAAAAAAACCCAAACAAAAGCAATCCCAGCTCCATCAAGACCCTCTATCCATCCCAACAGCCTACGAAGGTCGCATAATAGGCTAATCCTCAACTCTGAACATGTCAACTCAAAAGGGGACATGACATAATATTTTGAGAATGCATGTTGATAGAGGTATATCTTACACACGTGATGGTTCTAAGAGTAGTGTGTCACATGGTTAGATTCACTTATGTGAGGAGATCATCTGGTCCAAATTTGAGATCTTGCATTGAAGCACATAAGAAGTTATTAAGGATCAAAAATGGATACTTAGGCTTATTAATAGTGTCCCCATAGTAATTTTTGCAAGTTTTAAAGCTTGAGCAATATCAACAATGTCCATTGATCTAAAAAGTTAAGAAGTAGTGAGATGAGGATAGGTGCATGGTGTTTAAAAACTAATCAAAGGTACATGATAATTAACTAATGGACATTAATCATTTTTATAGTTTATCTAATGATGAATTTTTATCATTGAAGACTTAACTGATCCATATAGATCAACAGAGTGTGTTGAGTCAAAGTTTCTAGATTGCATGAGATGAGGCTTAAGTGACAGATGTTTAATATTTATCTTTGGTATTCTATGCATTAAAGATAGAACAAGATTGATGGTGTGAGACTAATCTTGAATTGAGAGTTCATGAGATTAGAGAATTGTGTTTGAAGGTTAACTATGACCGTTGTTATTCAAATATTTGAATTGAACACAGGTTGAACTAGAGATATCTATTTGATCCATATATTTTGATAAAGTCAAATTTATTGGTACTTTAAAGATGAAGAGGAATCTATGTGCATCTAATGAACCTAATTTGAAGATCTAGAAGTGAGTACAGTCAAAGATATTGAGCCTATAAGTTTACTATGTGTTCATGCTTGTTCTGCAAGTGACCCAAAAAGGATATTCAAGCTTGTGTTGATGTTATTTCAATGTCTCATGATGAATTAGCTATTGGAACATGTTTTATACTCTATGAGGATGCTCTGTGTGGCTTTTTTAGGTGTGATCAATCGATCTTGAGTATGAAAAAATATTAAGAAGTTGATTGTATGTTCATTCATGATGGTTGTGTGTATAAGGTCTGTGTTTGAGTTGTTTTAGCCTATGTAAATGTGAACTATGTTGATTATGATCATTTGAGGATTTCGTAGGGGACATAAGGAGTGGACATATGTATTTGAAAGTGGTTTTATGTTCTTTTATTGATCAAGGAACTACTAAAGGAGTGAATGGGTTTATATGAGATCTATAAGGGCTACAAGGGCCTTATTGAAAGGTGTAGTTCTTTAAGGGTGACCCATAAATGTTATGGCTAACCTATTAATATTGTATTGAGCCATGTATTCATGTGAGAGATGACTTAAGGGCTAAGGCATGCCTAATGGCTGACCAAGGTAGTGATTATCAAGATTGATCTATAAATAGTGGAGCTAAAGATGTTGGGTTTTAGACATGTATATGAGAGACCAAGGAGTAATTAGACAGAGGTTTGTGTGTGTGTTTTATGGATAAAAGGAGGGGTAGAGTGCCTTGAGGATGTTTTGAAGAGAAAAATAGATTGAGGATTATTTTAATGACCTATTGGTCATAATTCTATTTGTAGAATAGTGCTCTTACAGATTGAATATGAGTAAAGGAGAAGTGTGATAAACAGAGGTCCATCATTAAGTGTTGTTGACATTAGTTTAGAGGTGGATGTGTTCATATGTGTTGTTTTGGTATATCAATATCTAAGGTGGTTGTGTCCTCCTTGCAAGGTAAAATTTTCTAAAAGGTCTAGTTGTTGTAGCTTAGCTAGATAGGTGTGGTAGCACCTTGTGGGATTGGAGTCTCACTAAATAGGGATTTTAGTTCCTTGATCATTTATATATGGTCTAAATTGGATATTTTTATTATAGTATAGTATTCCAATTGTAGGTTCTTTCATTTTTCCTTTTGTTCATTGTTATGAATGTTGTATATGATTCATGAATGCTTGTGGTAGCTGATTAAGTATTTGTAAAGACAAGAATTAAAGTTGGATTATTTTGTCTCATTGATTCAACCACCCCCCCCACCCCACCCCCACTTTAGTGATTTTACCTCTAATAACTAGTATCAAAGTGAGGTCCTTTGGTAAAAGATTGAGAACTTGAAGGTGATCTAAGTTAGAATGGCTAGTCAGAATGTGCAAGGTGGTTTTTCTACTAAGTAAGAACCAATGTTCAATGGATCCAATTATGCATTTTGGAGTGCTAAGATGAATAATTACATTATGTACCTAGGTTTTGATGTATGGAAATAAATTTTGGATGGTTGTGTTTCTATTGTTATTCCTCCATCTAGTGTTATAGACAAGAATCTATTTGAGAACAACTTTAAGGAAATGAATGTCATCACTTGTGGTCTTACAAAAACTGAGTTCACCAAAGTAATTAATTACAAAAATGCCAAGGAAATATGGGATAAATTTAATGCTATTTTTGAAAGAGATTCAAAGGTTAAGCTTACTAAGATGCAAACTCATAGAAGGAAATTTGAAAGTATTAAGATAAATGAAGAAGATATTGTGGCATATTTTCTATAGAGAGTTGATGAGATTATGAATATCATCAAAGGTCTTGGAAAGAATATTGAAGATACAACTATTGTTCAAAAGGTATTAGCGTCACTATCCCCCAATTTTGATCTAAAAGTATTTTCTATAGAATATAGTCATGATCTTACTTAGTTGAAGATGGATCAATTATATGGCACCCTCATTGCCTATGAGATGAGCAGGAATGATGATATACTACCAAATAAGGAAGAAAAATTAATATAGATATAAATCATAAGAAATTTTTTGAAGGTAATAAATCCAAAGAGGATGACATATATGATATTGATGATGATGAAATAATTGCTTTGATTACTAGGAAACTAAACACTAGCTCAGGGAAGTATAAGGGTAAACTACCCGTCAAATGTTTTAGCTATGGAGAGATAGGACATTTTTCTTAGAATTTCCCTCATAAGAATGAGAATAATGATGATGAAGAGCATGGTGAAGGCCAAGATGAAGACAATAAGAAATATAGGAAGAAATGTTTCAGAAAGTATAACAACAGGAAGAGGTCCTTTAAGAACAAGAAGAGTCTTTACACCAAATAAGATTATAGCTCATTAGATGAGAGTGGAGACAATGATTCAAAATATGATCATGAAGATAATATTCCTAATAAAGATAAATCCCAATTCATGGCTAAGGAAGTAAGTTGATCACATCAGAAGGAGTCTACTTGGAGTGATTCAGATGATGATAAAGATGAGGTGGACTATGAGATTATTTTGATGAATGCTCTAGAAGAACTAAAGATTAAGAAGAAGATAAATAAGAAGATTAAATGTAAGTCAAGGAATATGAGGATAAATTTAGTGTATATGAGGAAATATTTAATGAAGACACCAAGGATCATGAAGATATGATTAAGCATCTCAGTTGTCAGTTGGAAAATTTGTCTACAATCCCAAAAGTTAAAGAAGAAGAATGTTCAAGGTATGTTTCTAAAAATAAATATTTTAAATCAAAGTTAGAAAAAGACATCTATTAAGGTGAAGACATTTATGAGATTTGAAAAGAGCTCATGTGATATAGAAAATATTCTAAGTGGTCAAAAGCAAGCTAGTGATAGAACTAGTCTTGGATATGAAGAAGAAAAAAAGACTATAACTCAAGACAAGATGAATACTAATTAGAACCAAGACAATCATACTTTGAATACAAATCTTCAAACAAGTAATTAAGGTGTTTTAAAAGTAAAGACAAATCAAATTAGACATCCAAATGACATGAGGTATGTAAGATTCAATAGTTACCATTATATATGTGATTAATTTGGTCATAGGGCTATAGAGTAAAAGAGACTTGTTAGAAATGAATTTGCATGTGACTATGATAGGGGTCATCAATTAAAATATGTGAACAGAATCAAGTGCTTTAAGTATCTTGATGTGTGACACTTTGAAAACCATTATCCACATAATATTGGACAAGGTGATTCCTCTTCAAAAAGGAGAGGTTATTTTGTTTGTCATGACATAGGACACACTACAATTTTTTGTACAAATAAGGTAAGTCAAGATACATTTATTGCAAAAGGTATGGTGTGATATAATTTTGAATAGAGAGGTCATATTGATAGGCTCTACAAGCAAAGGCATACAAGACAAAGTATATTTAATCAAGATCCTAGATTTTAAGAAAGAAGGAAAGTTAACACATGGAAACCAAAGTTGAAAAGTGTGAGTCATGATGAGACTACAGGTACAAGTAATTTGTTTTCTATGGTGGAGAATGATTTATTAGTTGAAGAGTACCAAGAGATCTCATTATCTGCTCATGTTGGGAATGAAGATATCAAGCTCAAAAAGAAGACCAAGGTGATGATTGAGGCTAGTCCTAAGGTATGTATGGATCTAGGTGAACATCATACTATTATTGAGCATGTATCATGTAAATAACATAAATTGTCTATGTCTAATGATGAGGTTACAAAATACAAGGAAGATTCTTTAGATAAGAAAGTATGTAATGAATCTGTGTTGTCTCCATATGTTGTCAATTCAATCATAGAATAAAAAGAGAATGCTTTAGTGGTTGAGGAAGTTATTTCTCTTAAGACAAAGAAGAAGAACTATAAATATTAGATAATAAAGAAGGATATGGAAGATTATGAGTTCTTTTTATTTTATAACATTGAGTTATAGAAGGTGTCTCTATCTTTGCTTCTGAAGAGACTCCTTTTAGTGGAGAAGAAAGTTTGTGCATTCAAAATGATTATGTCAATCAGTGAAGGTTTTTGGTTAAGGTGGAGCAACAAGTTCATGAGCCTATTTCAAAGTTTTGTTAAGGAGCTATAGTAAAGAGTTAGATTGGGTGGTTTCAGGTGGCTTAATGATATTGATTAAAATGATAAGAAATTTTTGTTTATCAAAAACATCTATGCATTTCTTTATGGTATGCTCTAGGTGTTTTTGAGGTCTGATGGTATGTATGTGCCAATTGAGGATTTTTTAGTACTCTTGGTTTTCTCTATTTTTTGGTTTAAGGGTAAGTAAGATTTAAATGGATTATAGGTTTTATGGGTTTCCAAATATATGGAAGATCAAATTTTGGTCCATAAGTGTTTCATGCATGTCCCCAAGTTTGCAAGTAGTTTTAGAGGTGTGCATTGACCAGAAGGAGGTTTGTTGACCCTACTTGTTTTGAGTTTCTAAGGTTTTGGGCTATACTATAAAAATGGTTTGAATTATAATTTGAGGTATGAGGATTATTAATATGTTTAATGGGTCAAATGGGAGGTTAAATCAAGATTTATAGGGTTTTGAAGGTTTTTGGTTCTCTAGTTATTCACGTTTTTTTGTCAATATGGAAGGTTAATTGGCTAGTAGGTTTGTAAAGGAAGTATGCTAAAGAGGATGATCCTTGTGATTAAAATTGTTTTTCTTAAGGGGGAATATGAGAGTGATCCATAAATGGATTTTTAGGTCCTAAATATGTGTCTATTGAAAATTATGGGCTATGTAAGTTTCAGGTAGGGCTACAAAGGAGGCTAGACAAGCCTAGTTTAAAGAAGAGTGTTTTTTAATTAGATTATCCAAAAGAGAAAGGTATGAGTATCTGAAGGTATCATCTCAATTTGGTTTAATTTATGGTTCTTATTTTCTATAGTACATATGTAGAGTTTGTGGTCATGGAAGTGTCTTGAAAAAGAAGGCTAGTAAGCCTATATGGTGGTTCTTTATAGTGTGTGGAGATTTATAGATGCTTAGAAGGTGTAATTGCTCAAAAATATTATGGGGAGTCTCTCTTAGATGTTTCTTTGTGATTTATATAATATTTATATGGTTTTTTGTGTTATTTATTCATTGGTTGCACTACTTGATTGAAGAGAGTGTTGGTATGGAGTAAGAGGAGGTTGTTAAGACAAGCAAAAGTAGGCTCAAAGTAATGGGAGTTTGTATCATCTTTATAAGATGGTAATTTAATATTTGATAATACTATAAAGTCCTTAGGATTATTTTTTTGCCACTTTTTCATTATGTAAAACAGGGAGAAAGTTCTTCTTGGGGAGAGAGTTCCTATTGTGGGAGTGCTTTGAAGAGAAATAAGGTGAGCTATATATTTCTATATTGATGGGTGTTGACATCAATGATAAGGGGTGATATTGTTATAGAATTATCATGATGATGTTGTGGTGGTGTCATTTAGGTGTCATATTTATTGGATGAAGATCCTTGATAGTCTATGTGATAATGGCAAAGTGTGCAATGTGTTTGTTTTAGTGTGTTTTAAGTATGGTTAGTTGATCTTCAATATTGACATAGTTTGAGAGGATCAGGGATGAGTATGGTGATTTGATAAATTTCAAGAGGTATATAATATTTTATATATGATTGGAAATATTGTGTGCATAATTTTAACTCATTTGGTTGATCATAGTTTTCATCTAGACACTTTGGGTCCAATGACAAAAAATTTGAGTAGGCAGTTTGATGATGTCACCATTAACATGTGGGAAGGAATCAAGGGGAGTTGGTCACATGGTTTTGATCATAGTAGTACCTAGATTTTATTCACTAGATCTCAAGTCATTCATTGAATCATGGTAAAAAATATGAGGGTGAAAAGTTTGCTTCTCAGTCAAAATTCATTATTTTCCCATAGCCAAATTTGCAATTGGCTAGAAAGAGCTAAGTAAGCATGTTGATGAGTTAAAAATTCACATTTGTGGAGGTGTCAGGAAAAATGATCATATGGTTTCATTAATTTTTGTGCCCAGTTTATTTTTTCTTAATTTTAGATCATGTGATGTAGCATGTCAAAATATATGCATATGCAAAGTTGGGCTCCCAGGTAGCTTGACTATGTTTTCCCATACTTAGCCAATTTTGTAGTGTAAAAGAAAGAGTTGAGTGATCATTTTTATGGTGTTATATCTTAAAAATTTAAATGTGTAAATAAGAAATGATCATATGAGGTTTTTTTAATTTTTGAGCTTAGTTGATTTGTGTTAAATTCTAGATCATCTTCTGAAGCACAACATAAGTTATGGATGCTTAAAGTTGGCTTCTCATGTAGATTTGGACATAGTTGACTCTATGATAGAAGATTTTGGGAAGGCATGTTTATGGAATTATATCTCACATTCACAAGGGTTACAGGAGTAGTGTGTTATATGGTTATATTATTCTATGTGAGGAGATCATCTAGTCTAAATTTGAGATCATGTTGTAAACACTACTTTTATACACCTTGTGTATTAGGTCATCATGATATGTGTTGTAATTTCCCCCTTGGGTAATTATTTAAATAGTTACATTTCAAATTCATATTTACCCTTTACCACATAGCTTAAATGAGTTAATTACTATAGTTAAATAGTAATTAACCCCATTTTTACTATCCTTAACCATAAAATCTTAAAATTAAAGAAAAATCTAAATCTACGTAACCTCCTAACAAACTTATCCCATGGTTAAAACAACCCAAGAAACCTCAGAAGTAATTTTAGCCCTCATTTACCCCATGCTAACTTGTTGGAATGTATTTTTGTTCATTTCACCCATTTTTGGTGAATTGACATTGATCCTCTCAGATCAACGTTAATCGATTAGGATCGATGCCAATCTATAAAAGCACAGCAGACCTCCATTGCTTGAGAGGAATGAAAATGAAAGGAAGGAGATTATTTTTTATCACAAATTTATTTCAAAATCAATCATAAATTTGCATAGACCTTACCAGCATCTTGCTACCTTTGAAGAGCACTTAATAAGTGATAATTGTCAGGTGATTTTAAAGGTCTTTTTTATTATTTCTAGCATCACTTTCTTTAATATTTACCTTTTACCCCATAGGTTAAATGAGTTAATTACTATAGTTAAATAGTAATTAACCCCATTTTTACTATCCTTAACTATAAAATCTTAAAATTAAAGAAAAATCTAAATCTACATAACTTCCTAATAAACTTATCCCATGGTTAAAACAACCCAAGAAACCTAAAAAATAACTTTAACCCTCATTTACCCCATGCTAAATTTTTGGATTGTATTTTTGTTCATTTCACCCATTTTTGGTGAATTGACATTGATCCTCTCAGATTAACATTAATCGGTTAAGATCGATGCCAATCTATAAAAGCACAATAGACCTCCATTGCTTGAGAGGAATGAATGTGAAAGGAAGGAGATGATTTTTTATCACAAATTTCTTTCAAAATCAATCATAAATTTGCATAGACCTTACCAACATCTTGCTACCTTTGAAGAGCACTTGATAAGTGATAATTGTCAGGTGATTTTAATGGTCATTTTTTATTCTTTCTAGCATCACTTTATTTAATATTTACCTTTTACCACATAGGTTAAATGAGTTAATTACTATAGTTAAATAGTAATTAACCCCATTTTTACTATCCTTAACCATAAAATCTTAAAATTAAAGAAAAATCTAAACCTACGTAACCTCTTAACAAACTTATCCCATGGTTAAAACAACCCAAGAAACCTCAGTAGTAATTTTAACCCTCATTTACCCCATGATAACTTATTGTAATGTATTTTTGTTCATTTCACCCATTTTTGGTGAATTGACATTAATCCTTTCATATCGACGTTAATCGGTTAGGATCGATGCCAATCTATAAAAGCATAGCAGACCTCCATTGCTTGAGAGGAATGAACGTAAAAGGAAGGACGTGATTTTCTATCACAAATTTCTTTCAAAATCAATCATAAATTTGCATAGACCTTACCAGCATCTTGCTACCTTTAAAGAGCACTTGATAAGTGATAATTGTCAGGTGATTTTAAAGGTCATTTTTTATTATTTCTAGCATCACTTTCTTTAAACCATTGAAAATCAGTATTGCATTATATTTAAGAATTGATTTAATTTTGCATCTCTATCTTTTATCTACATTCTATTTTCTTTCATTTTTTCAATTTTATAGGCTATCATGATAGTCTTTTTAATATTAAGCACTTTTGAACTGAATCGATGTTGATCTTATTAGATTGCCATAGATCCTTTTATAGATCATAAAATAAGTCTTAAGTAGCATATTTTAAATCTACTATCATTTGTATTTTGTCTCTATCTATTCTACATTCAATTTTTATCATTTTATCAAAAATACAGGTCATTATTAGTCTATTTTTAAAATTTAAGCTTTTATATAGAATCAACATCTATTCATCTGAATTGATGTTGATCTTGTTGGATCACCATTGATCCCTACTTAAATTTAATCTAGATACACCTACATTTTGGTTTGATGAAAATATATTTGTGCATGTAAATGACCCGACCTATATTATTATATGATTTGGTTAGCATTTTTGATCTTCCTATAGTCCCCCAACCTCTGTTTGCTGATTAGAATGATATTGCATTTGAGATAGGAATTTTCCTTGCGGATTTATTACATGATTTTTTATACACTAAAGAATAAATAGCTATAATCCAAGAAGACATAGATATTTCTATTGAATTATGAGATGATTATTTTAATCATATAAATCTTGTTGTCAGTTAGTTATCTTTAACATTACTTATCTATATTCTACACATTTTTTAATTTTATGTTTATTTATAAACTTTAATGTTGAACATAGGATGACATCCATCTAAGAAAGCATGCCACTTCTTAGGACTAGTTTCTTGCTAGGCAGCCCACTTATTTTGTTATTAATCCATTTTTAGTTTAATTTTGGTGAATTACAAGTCATTCCTCCCTAGCTAAAGAGGAGTTCATAAAAAGATTAATAAATGGTGTGTAAACAACCATCCATATCTCTAGGTAAATCTAAACCCTGCATGTACTTTATTTTTAGTAGCTAATTAGTCCACATTGAAAATCACAAAAAACACTAAAACATTTTGGCACACCTGGTGGGACCAAGGTCTCATTTTTCTTTGTTAAGTTCAAAATCATTGAATTTCCTCTCTTTTTATTTCTTTATCTATGTGCATTCATCCAAAGATAACATTATAGTTGCATTTTATTTAATTTTCTTAAAAAGTTAAAATAAATTGCATTCATCTTTCCTATTTAGATTCTTTCACATAGAATAATCTAGGTGGAAATCTATCATAGTTATCACTTTATCCACATACAAACCAAATCACAAAATCAATTAACACATCTAAACACCTAACATAAGGAAACTGACGAGGATTTCATCACCTCACGGCAACATTATTTTTGGCAATCCTACTTGGATTTTACCATCAAGGGGAGGACCAACTTAGTTCTCTGGCTGAGTATAATCTCTGAACCATTGGTATATTTTGGTTAACCACCCACACTGCCTATGGGATTATGATGTGACAGGAACAAGACCCAAGTATCAAACCATGAATCTATACTAATATAGATCTCCTTTGAGTGGCAAAACAAAACACCTAAAACCATCCTTAGAGTACCATTTCTTAGGACCTTCATTATCTTTTCTTTTTCTTTATTTCCTTTCACATCTTAAAGTTAAAATAAAAAAATTTGGGAATGAATTTAGTGTGTATGTCTTTCATCCATCATGAAAGTAAGATAATTCAAAAATAATTTTTGTTTGTTTGTTTCATTTTTGATTTTATTTTCTATTTTATGGTTTTAACTAGGAAATAGTCAAAAAAAGAATCCTAGGAGGGTGTTACATCCTCTCCTATGGAACATACACCTAGTCCTACTTCTTCCCCTGAGTCCTTTAAGAATCATGTGTTTCCATAGTATTATCCTTAAGGAGATCCTTCCTTTGTAATAATACTAGACAATAACCTTGTTGCTCTTAAATATTATCTAAATAGTTGAGCAATATATATTTCTCCTTCCCCCCATACCCAAGACTCTCCACATAGGTATGGGATGCCTTTTGAGGGAACCAAGAGAACTGGATAATTTACAATGACCATGGTAACCTTTTCCACTAGATCTCCTCCACTTGACTCTAATGCTCAGATATCACAACCTTTAGAGAACCAACCATTTATGGTATCTACCAGTTCTCCAATTATCACTCAATTCCAAAATATCACTCTACTTATATCCACCATACCTTCCCAAAATTTAATGGTGTAAATTCTTGCAAGTATCTCACACATTAGGATGAATTTGGAATTTATTACATAGAAAATCCGTCATGCACAACAAATCCCTCATGTACAACAAATCCTTTATGCCCAACCTTTCTAATAGTATGTCTCCTCAGTTGCCTAGTATGTGGCTTCATCACAATTAGTGATAACCACTCACTTACAATCTTTCCCATAGAAAAATATTATTCTACAAGTCCCACAATATGTAGTAGCATCTCAACCTATTATGTGTACCATAGTAGGATACCTTCCTTCATAGCCTATGTCTACCTTTTTACCAAGCTATCAACCTCTTCAATAAGGTGTTTTAGGAAGTGTGTCTTAGAGTAATACTCAGATAGACCTCATGAACATCCTTATGAATAGGATGGGTAGTTTGGAAGCATCCACCTTTGGACATAATACAATTCTCACATATGAGAAAATGTGTAATGATCCAATCCATCCATCTATCTTTATTTGACCATAGCCCTCGTAATGGGAGATTGTTAAGTTTACCAAATTCAAAAACAAATAAGATCCCTAGAAACACCTTAGGGAATTTTGATATGCATGTTATCTTATATCACATGATGATGCCCTCTTACTTAGAACATTTCCCATATCATTAGCAGGATATGCATTGGATTGGTATAATTCCATTCCCTAGTATTCCCTCTTTTCCTTTAGATAGTTGGCCCAAATTTTATTAGAATACTTCTCGATTAATATTTCTCAAAAAGTGACTATCACAAATCTTTATGTTATTAGGTAGTTTGATGATGAATCCATATTAGACTTTGTAACTCGATGGCATAACTTAATCAACCATATAACCTTTTTCTTGCCACAAACAGAATCAATTGAATTGTTTTCACATTCTTGTGCAAAACATATATCATCCATGTTACAAATTTAAACTTTTTAAGAATTTTGACAAAGCCTTTACCATGGCCTGTAAGCTTGAACACCATGGAATTAAAGAGGGAAAAGTTAAGTTTCATAATAAGAACTTCAAAGCTGATCCCTTCAAAATCAATAGCAATAATCCTAAACTAAAAGGAGCAAAAAATGTAGTTACTATTAAAACTTCTTCCCCTCCAACATCCAACCAATTGATATCTTTTACTTCTCAAACATAGCAACCTAGGGGCCTTACTCATTTCCCCCCTAAGAAATATACCCCTATAAGAGAGCCTTATAATTTGGTATTAGATAAACTCCTACAAGTAAATATTATTGAACTCTCTCCTATTAGACTAACCAATGATACACATCTTAAACCCACTTGGTATAAAGAAGATGAGTTTTGTGCTTATCACAGGGTAGTAAGACATGACATATAATGATGCCAATCCTTTAAATGATTGGTAAAAAACCTTATTGACAAGGGGGACCCTTAGTTGGATAATCCAAATGCTCCTCATAACCAAACCTTAGATATTGTCAAATAGCCATTTCCAAACCATCCATCCACATTGAACATTGTCCAAACTAACCCTATATAAACACAAAGTCAATATACTCATATGATTGACACAATATATGATCAATTGTTGCTTAAAGAAGTCCTAGAGAAACCTTAAATCTTAGATCTCCTTACAAGGGATGATTTTGATTTGAATCACCCTAAGATTATTAAAAATAGTCCTAAAAACCCTATAAATCTCCCTGATCTCATTACATGGGATAATTCATGTGAACCATCACATTCTCATACCAAATTTCCTAAAGGGTAAAATGACATTACTCCTTGAGATGTCACAAATAAACATCTTGATACTTTTAGAGTTGGACATTCCACCCCTTTGATCCCCAAAAAGCATATAATGAAATCCTATCCTTTTACCCAAAACCTTGACCCTTCAAAACCATCTTCTACTATAAAACCTCCTGACCACAAAGATATTAAAGGAAAAGGTAAAGCTCCTATCATCAATATCTAGGACAATTGTCTTGGTATTCCACCAAAGAAAGCCTTAGCTCATCCTCAGGTTAAAGTTGACATTTTTTGAATGTTAAAAGATACAAAGATTAGTTAGAATACCTCATCTATTGTTAACCTTAGGAATAATAAAGGGCCTATCCCTTTTGTACCATCTCCCTTATCTATTTTAGGTCCCCATCCATCTTCTATATCTATTGTAGTTGTTTCTGCCAAAACACATGGGGAAATGCAAATTTTTCCTCCATTATTAGTCACACCTACATATATACCTTCCTCTATTAAGGTACCATTAGATAAACCTAAAGGAAAAGAGCTTAAATTTGTCACTCATATAAAGGCTAAATGACAAAACTAAATGAGTAATACTTTGTCAAAAGAGCTTGCTATCAAAACCCCTATAAAACCACAATATGACACTTTGAAGAGATCTTATGTTGTAATATTGAAATAATTATTATATATCTCCCTAATTATATTACAACCTATATGGACCATCAATTTTCATCCTTAAATATCTACTTGGTATATAAATTGGTAAATATGTGCATATCATAGAGTACCTAGGCATGATACAGAAAATTGCAAAGATCTTAAGGCTATAATACAATAGTTAGTATAGGATGATGACCTCTTAATTGATGATATCAATGATCAAACTCTTAAGAAAAATGTCATTATTCCATCCATTCCACCTACCCATAATATTACTAGTCGTATAAGTGATAAAGAGATAGTATCCTCTTCAGATCCACCTTTGTTAGACATTGATGTCATCCATATAACCACCCATTCTCAAAACTAAAATCCTAATAAATCTAAGGTTTCAATTATAGGAGCCTCTATACCCAATAAACTTAAACCATATACACAAAATCCTAAAGTTTCTCTTATAAGAACTACCCCAACTAAAGCTAAGGAGTTGGTACAAATCTCCATATTAAAATAGCTCCACCAAGCACCTATAAAAATGTCATAATATGAGCTTATCAAAAATTCTCCATAACATCGACATGAAATGATAGTATCTCTCTAATCTATTGACATCTGATGAGATGAACCTCAAACTTTGTTATATTTTATAGGAGCTCTTCAAATGGTCTCAACTTTTAGTTTTACTAATTCTAAGGTTGTTCCTTTATCACCTGAAGATCAAGATCCCACCCTTTTCATTACATCTCAAATAAATTAGACACAAATTAAAAGAGTTATGATTGATAATGGGGCCAATATTAATATTATTTCCTCCCATGATTTTGAATAATTATAACTACCAATACCATTGTTTCCCAATCCTCAACAATTTATCATGTGTTTAATGACATAGTAGCACCCATGGTAAGAACAATAATTCTCCCCATTTGTGTATGTCCTCACACCATTAATGAGATATTTTATGTAATAAAATGGACTTTCCAATACAACATTCTATTAGGATGTCTGTGGATTCATGCAATGTGATGTGTACCATCCATAGTTCATCGATGCCTTAAATATGAACATAAAGGTCATGTACACATCATCCCTATTGATCCCCATCCCTTTAAATCATGTAACTTCACCTTTAGGCCAAGTGATGTTATAGTAGCCTCATTGAACATTATCCCATCTCCATCTTTCAATCAAGCTTCAACTAGCACAATGATCCCTACCTCAAAATGACCTACTCTAGAGTCTATTAACTCCTTGATGTAGTAGATTTTGATGGGAGAATATCAATTATTAACTCTTAATACCTTACCCAATCCTAGAGAATATGGTAATTCTAATAAGCAACCCATGTATTCACCTAGTCTAGGTGACCTCATTCCTTTTGGAACACCTTTATTGTTCATGGTGGGCTCAATCAAGCTACCTCATAACCAAATTATCATTTTTTCACTAAACCATTTACATCTAATTTCTCCTTTCTTAGCAATCCGTAGTTTGTTCAAACTTATCTTTATTATTGCACCTAAAAAGGCTTTGGCATGGGTAAATATGAGCAAGGTTATCATGATGTCACATTAGGATATTTCATAAAACCACATGGAAAGCATGGCTTAGGTTTTAATAAAGATTATAAATCTGCCCCTAAACCTATTTTTATACCATCCTTGGAAGAAGAAGAAACATCTTCCTCATTTGGCACATCTTCCTTGACTAGCAATACCATATCCATTCCTCCTAAAATTTTTTAGTTAATATGATCTCTATAGAATCCCTCATATTCCACCATGATGATGAAATCCAAACCATCCCCTTAGTATATCCTAACTTAATTATAACTGATATGTCAACCATCCCTATTTTTTAGTGTCAAGATGATGAGTCAATCTTGACTCATCTAGGTGCTGAAAACTCTTATCTTTGCAATTCTCTTCCATCTAAAACATATAGCCTATTAAATTAAGCCACTTATAATATTAATATCAAGTCTTAGGAAGTCTCAAGGATTATTAAAATTAGCAAATCCTTAGATCCACAAGAAAACTAGGATTTTATAACTTTTGTATCAGACTATAGTAAAGCCTTTGCCTAGTTTATAGCGATATGCCTAGTATCGACCCCTTGATCATTATCCATAACATTTTTACCTTTCTAATGATAAGCCAGTGAATCAAAATCTCTAAAAAATGCATCCTCATTTCATACTTCTAGTAAAAGAAGAGTTGTAGTGCCTTTTATTTGCCATCTTTATTTAACCCATCGATTATCCTCAGTGGATGTCCAACATTGTTCTAGCCACTAAGCCTTTAGGGGGACTTTGTATTTGTACAAACTTTCATGATTTAAATCTTTCCTATCCAAAAGATTATTTCCCTCTCCCTAATATTGATCAATTAGTGGATTTGACTGTTAGTCATGAAATGTTGCCCCTTATGGATGGTTTTTCTGGTTACAATTAAATACTTATTGCACTAGAATATCAACATAAAACTACATTTATTACTCCTTGGCAGACTTTCTACAATCATGTTATGCTTTTTGGCCTAAAAAATTTAAGATCCACCTATCAATAGACCATGACTTATATATTTCATGACATAATCCAAAAATTGTCAAAGACTATGTAGATGATCTCTTTTGGAAGTCAAAGCTCCATAAAGGTCACTTGTCTGTGATTAAGATCATCTACTCTAGTATCATGTGCATCTAAATCTTAAAAAGTGCATTTTTGTGTCTTGATGGGTAAACTTCTAGGATTCATTATTTCTATTCATTGAATATAAGTGGATCCCACTAAAATCAAGGCTAGTTTAGAAATGCTTCCTCCATCCAACATTAATCAAATTTTTACTTTACAAGGCAAGCTCTTGTCTATCCACCATTTTATTTCCCATCTATCTAATCAATTTCAACCTTTCCACTATTTATTAAAGAAGGATAGTCACTTTATATGGGATCCTCATTATCCAAAAGCCTTTAACATGCTCACGGGCTATATTTTATCACCTCCTATCCTCACTCTTCCTAAGGAAGGATAGCCTTTCTTCCTTTATAACTCAAATATAGACCATGCTCTAGGTGTTATGCTTGCCCATCGAGATGAGAATCACAAAGAGCAAGTTGTTTATTATATAAGTCATACCCTTTGTAGAATATGAAACACATTATCCACATACTAAAAAATTGTGCCTAACATTGGTCCTTGTACCTTCTAAGCTTCATCATTATCTACTTAACCATAAGATGTATGTACTTATGAGTATGGATCTTCTTAATTTTATGCATTCTAAGCCTTGTTAGAATTAGTGGATGGCTAGCTGGATTATGCTTCTAGCTAAGTTTGATCTAGATTTTCTCCTCTAAAAATCTATTAAAGGGCATATTATTACTGATCAACTGGTTGAATCACCTCTTAGTGATAAACAATGAGTCAATTGTGAATTCCTTGATGAATCTATTACTTTCACTTCTTAGTTAGTTCTAGAGTATCAAATGACTCTATTATTTTATGGGTCTAAATATGAGTGAGGACGTGGCATAGGAATTATATTAATCCCTTCTCAAGGTATTTCCATGTCTTTGTCTTTCAAGTTAGACTTTGATTGCACCAATAATATGGCTGAGTATGAAGCATTGATTATAGGGCTTTAGACTACCCTTGAATTAGCTATTAGCTCCATTAATATCTATGGGGATTATCAGCTAGTGGTCAATCATATTACAAGAGTATATCAATGTAAGAATGATATTATCTAGTGGTATAAGACATTCATTAATCAAATTGTATCCACCTTTAAATGTTATGCCATTGAACCTACCCCTAGATCAATGAATAAATTCATTGATACTATGGCATCTTTTACCTCTTTTATCCTAGCCTCATCTTAGGAATCTAGGTTATTTATCCTTATCTATCAAGTTAATCAACCTTCTTATCTAAGGACTGATCTTCCATCTTTAAATAACATTGAGGAAAATCTAGAGGATCCATGGTATGCACAAATATTTGCTTATTTGTCTATAGGATTATCTCCACCTCATCTATCTAAAGGTGCTAGATGCACTTTCCAGTAGAAAGCTACCCACTATATCATATTGGTGGGTGTTATTTATAAGCATGGTTTTGATGGAATTATTCTCTGTTGTCTCCAAAATCATGAAGCTACCCTATCCATTCAAGAGGTCCATGATGGCTCATGTAGTGGACATTTTAATGGCCACCTAATCGCTAAGAAGATCTTATGTTTAGGTTACTATTAGCCCACCTTAAATCAAGATTATTGTGACTATGTTAAAAGGTGTGTAAAATTTTAGTAGCATGAAAACCTATCCCATGTCCCTAGTAAATCCTTGTAGGCAACAAGAGAATTTTGTCCATTCTCCTAGTGGGGGCTCAATCTTATAGGGTAAATCAATCTTAAATCCTCCCAACATCATAGCTTTATTATCACCGCTACAAAATACTTCACTAAGTGGGTGGAAGCTATACCACTTATCTTAACTAAGGAAAAAAATATTATGGATTTTATCCACTAGTACATTATTTGTCATTTTAGAGTTCCATATAAAATAATAATAGATAATGGAAAATATTTTTAAAATAGAAAAGTTCAAGTGTTATGTGATTCATTTAAAATTAAATTGACTTTTTCCTTGCGTTATTATCCTTAGGCTAATGTTTACGTAGAATTATATAATAAAACTCTGGTCAAAATCCTAACTAAATTTGTTAACAAAAAATGGTAAGGATTGGCATCTTTGTATCCCATTCACCTTGTGAGCATATCGAACTAGTATTTGAACCCCTACAGGTGCTACTAGTTTTTCCCTAGTCTATGTTATGGAATTTATAATTCCATTGGAATTCCAAATTCCCTCTCTTCAAGTCTCCCTTAAGGACATTATTTCTAATGAAGATTTCTATCAAGAGAATTTATCATAGCTTGAGCTCTTAGATGAGCATCGTGCAATATCCCTAGATCACCTTCATATATATATCAAGAAAGATTAAAATGATAATATAATCAACATGTAAGAGAGTAAGAATTTAATATTGGAGATCTTGTGACTAAATAAAATCAACATGTCACTAATATAAAATAAATTAAAAGGGGTAAATTTTCTCCTAATTGGCTTGGACCATACATCCTAACCCATAAATATGGATCTGGTGCATATCATTTAGCTTTTCTTAATGGTAAACCAGAATGAGAACCTCTCAATTCATTGCATCTACATCCTTACTATAGTTGATATATCTTGGCTCATCTTGGTTAACTTATCTTATATCTTTTCATATCCCTTTATCCCAAAATACCAAATAATGATATGAGATTTATGTGGTTATCCGATAGCTATCACAACCTCAACCTTGAATATGTATACCCTAGAGCTATACATAGTATTCTCTCATAGATAAGTTTCACCTGTTATAGGAGAAAACCCATATCATTATTTCCATTATTTCCTAAACAAAATTACTTTCCTAATATAATCCAATCATCTCATATGATGAATTTATGGAAGCCATCCAAAGGTGTCTTTTTATGCCACTTTTCAATAAATTCTTTGGGATTAAAAATCAATGAAAAGTAAAAGTATCAAAATGGGCTCAATAAATAGAATGCTCCATTAAAATATGACTATAATCAAATATGTAAAGGAAAAATAGAAGACTGATCCCTTGAAGGATAGCTATGGAAAAAAAATATAACAATGTAGACCACTCGCTTGAAGGATGGCTACTAAGCATAAAACTTCCAGCATTTACCATTTTTCAAATAATAACATTTTAAAGCCCTAAAAAAAATCAATCAAAGGAATGACATAAATTATCAAAATTAAATCCCAAGAAATCTTCCCACATTGATCAAATTTCTAATTGTAGACTTCCCATATTGATCAGTCTACCCGTTGGCATAAAAATGATTCTTGACAGATAAATCTTGATTTTGAAATATGTGGTGAAAATGTATTAACCCAAGGAGGTCACAAGCATATGATCCTAATTAGTAAGGTCAAATATTTAGCTAACCTAGGTTGTGTCATAATCTATTATCATTTATAAAAGGATGTATAGGCCATGTAGATGAGAGGTACTCTTTTGGTTATGGTCCAAGTCAATGTTGAGAAAATCCCTAATATATAATCATTAGAATCCATAAATATCTAACCATTAAACTATTCAAGGTCATCCATAATCCATAGCATATAAATCCTTAAAATACATAAATCATAATAAGTATAAGCACATAATCCATAATCTTAAAACATAAAAAAAATTATATCTCATAACATCACATAATAATCCATAAGCATAACCCATAAGCTTCCTCAACATGTTTAATCACATTAACACATAGTAAGTAACATAACATCTAATCTATAATCCAACACATATAACATCATCAATAAAAATATATCATGTCCATAAACATCAATAAATCCATAAGCAAATATACATGATCTATAATCATTATATATATATATATATATATATATAATGTCTATAGAAATGTCATAATAATAATAAAATAGGGCTCTCAACCCATATAATATGCTCTACTATGTGAACTCAATCCTACTAATGTGAATACTATCACCTCCTTCATCGTCTCCTCCTTAGCCTACTATACTACCTGAACTAATTGTAGCCCCAGGAGTCCTCTATGATCTGTGGTGGTTGGACACATATGAAGTAAAATGTGGAAAATCTAGAAACTACCTTTGTATAATCCTATCATAGTAGGACATCTTAGAAAGTAGGTCTCTATACTAGCAAAGTTGTATTATATCTAAAATTGCAATGCTAGATCTTACAATATCTAGAGCTGGCCTCTTAGCCATAAAAGCTCTCATTTTATCTAAATCTACCTTGTAGCTATCTCTCTCCTATATAGCCTAATCCCTCTCTTGAATGGCCTGGTCTCAATCTTGTTTGACCCTATCAAGCTCACTCTATAACCTCTATAGCTTGGTAGGTGGTATCCCTTGCTCATCTTATCTTGGGGCATCATGTAATGGTGCCTCCTCCATGTGTGCATCTGGAGCCTCCTGCTCTACCTCTCCTCTCACCTCATCCTATACCACCTCCCATCAAGGTTTGGCATGTCTATCCTACCACTTTACCATCTCTCCCATAAGCCAAATGGCATAGTCATCTATATATCCTACATCATCCACATCTAATATTGTTGGCTCCTTCAATTCTCCCATCTAGATAATTATGGTATCTGGTACTAGCCAATCTAGCTCTATATCATCGTACCTATATACACATGGGGCCAATGGTATATCATGTAGTAAACCAAACTAATGATAGAGCCTATCAAAATAAAATAGCTCCATATGGTCCATCTATCACCCATATACCCATCTCTCTTAGGTATCATCTCCTAACTCTATCTCTAGACCTGATTATTTTTAAAAATGTATATATGGTCTCTAGATAATGTATCTAATTTGTATGGTCTCAAATACCTATCTATAGTATGCTAAATCATGTGCTATCTTATCTAAATATGGAATGACTAGGTCATCATCCCATCATAGAAAGCCTACACTATAAACCATGTCTCCCAAACTAACCCTTAGGGTCTCAAGAGGGTGTATCACTTGAATGTGCTCATATGCCCAATAGTGGAGCACAAATGTGATATCGAGTCTTAGTCAGTGCCTACTATGCTAACTCCATAACTCTCTATAAATCTACCCTAGTAATGAAGGTTCCCAAGTAAAAACTATCTTGTACTTTGGCATATCTACTATAACTGTAGTGAAGCTCTAAAGAAACTATCCTCCACTAGAGTCAAGTAGTGTATAACAAGTTAATGCCAACATAAGCATGGTAAAAACTAATCTCTCTACTAGTGCCTACTCATATAAGGTCTAGAATGAAAAATCTCTAGCCATAAATTTGATATGAGCAACATTCTCACCATATAGTATTGTTAGCACTGTCGCACATCTAACCTCCTCAATCATATAAATTGGGGATCCATAGATCAATAGTCCCAAAATCCAATGGATATCTTAGTCATAATGATCATCTCACATATCAAAAGTTAGAAGGTTTTGGTGGTATAATCCCACCACTCTAGTAAAGCCACTATCATGCCAATGTCCTGATGAACATGGTGATAATGGCATATCCCTCCAAAGCCCACTACCTCTAGATTTGCCCAATCCTCATCATCCATATCCTTTCCTAACTCCATCAACAATGGTGGGACCCTATCCTTCATATTTAATAGCTTGAATGCCTATCATAATAGTCTTTTGTCAGTTAAATCTTAAATAATAAGTGTTATATGGATTGATATCATCTCCTTCTGATTAATGTCGATCTTATAAGGATCAATGTCAATTCTTCTCAATTGTAGTTGATCTATTTAGATTGACGTTGATTTCCTTTCCCTAATAAACTAATTTTTCCCCCTTTTTCCCCAAGCATTCCTAATATACACCCCTTGATATCCTAAGTTGCCCCTTTCCCTTAAGCTAAACATTCTAATAACTCAAAAAACATAAAAAATAGTAAAATAAATAAAATTCAAAACTACCTAAAAACATGTAACCTACTTCATAGTGCACCTATCATCATCATCATCCACTCCCTCTAGCTTCTATCATCTTGTGTGTATGTTTAAATGCTCGAAAATCATCAAAATTCACTTAGAAAACTCTTATATGCTTGATATATAAATGAGCCTTCTTATTTTTTAGTGGGTTATTTATAGCCATTTTGAGATTGATGTTGATTCTTTTGATCGATACCAATTTTATGTAATAATCATCAATTCCTTGGGATCAATGTTGATTCCCCTAGTTTGATAAATGTTTGTATTTTGGATTGTTTTTCCATGCTTTCAATTTGGTTCTAAAGCCATGTCTTATTTCCTTTGTCATATCCATCTCATTTTTTTATTACCCTTTTGGTTAGACACTTTTTGACCCCTTATCAGTTCTCTAATATCTTGGCTTATACCTTTTTTTTTGGTATCTTACCCCATATAAGACCCCAAGGGTGTACTTTTGTCTTGAGAAAATTTGTATATAGGTAACACATACACCATATGCGCACTGGATGCTTTGTTCTGCTATTCCTATCTCTTGTTCTCTTGATAGCCTTTTTCACTAGATTTACCTATTTTAGTTGTGGTATTTTGCTATTTGATCGAGTCTATAGGGAATTACTACTTACATTACTCTTTATTCCATTATGTGAAAATACAAAACTCCTTTGTATCTATCTACATTTTTTTGTGTCTTTATATATCTTCCCTTTTGTCCCTTTCACCTTACCCACTTTTGTTCTCCATCTATTTCATTCAAACCTGTCATCTATTCTGTTTCACTTCCTAACACTCAATTTGATGGGGGATACCTTCTCATAATAAAATTGGGTTAGTGGGATCCTACTATTTTTTGTCTCATAGTACACCATTGTATACCACTCCACAAAAAGGTGCAAATATAGATGTTACTTCTATACACTTTGTGTATTAGGTTGTCAAGATATATGTTGTAATGCCCCCCTTGAGTAATTATCTAAATAATTACATTTTACCTTCATATTTACCTTTTACCACATAGATTAAATGAGCTAATTACTATATTTAAATAGAAATTAACCCCATTTTTACTATCCTTAACCATAAAATCTTAAAATTAAATAAAAGTATATATCTACCCAACTTCCTAACAAACTTATTCCATGGTTAAAATAACCTGAACAACCTCCAAAGTCATTTTAACCCTCATTTACCTGATGTCAACCCAGTGGAATAACTTTTCATTCATCTTCACCCATTTTTGGTGAATCAACATTGATCCTTCCAAATTGATGTTGATTGGTTAGGATCGACGCTGATCCATAAAAGCATAGTAGACCTCTATTGCTCGAGAGGAATGAACATGAAAGGAAGGAGATGATTTTTTATCACAAATTTTTGTCAAAACCAATCACAAATATGCATAGACCTTACCAACATCTTTATACCTTTGAAGAGCACTTGATAAGTGATAATTGCCAGGTGATTTTGAAGATCATTTATGATTAGTTCTGACATCACTTTTTTCAAACCATCTAAAGTTAGTATTGCATTATATTTAAGCATTTATTTAATTCTAAGTCTTTGTCTTTTATCTACATTCTATTTTCTTTCATTTTTTTCAATTTTTTAGGCCATCACTATAGTATTTTTAGTATTAAGCACTTTTACAAATAATTGACATTGATTCATTTGAATCGATGTCGATCTTATTAGATCGTCATCAATCCTTTACCAGATGATAACATAAGTCTTAAGTAGCTTATTTTAAATATACTATCATTTGTATTGTCTCTATCTATTCTACATTCATTTTTTATTATTTTATCAAAAATATAAGTCATTATTATAGTCTATTTTTAAAATTTAAGATTTTATATAGAATTGACATCAATTCATCTAAATCTACATCAATCCTATTGGATCACCATCGATCCCTGCTTAAATTTAATCTATTAAAACCTGCATTTTGGTTTTCTAAAAATCTATTTGTGCATGTAGATGACCTTGCCTAGATTATTACATGATTTTGTTAGCATTTTTTATATTCCTATATCCCTTGAACCTTTGTTTGATGATAAGAATGATATTGCATTTTCTAGGACTTTACCTCATGGCTTTCATATGTGATTTTTCATACATTAAATAATAGTTGGTTATAATCCAATAAGACATAGATATTGCTATTGAATTTTGGGATGCATATTTTAATCATATAAATCTTGTTGTCAATTAATTATCTTTAACATTACTTATCCATATTCTACATAGTTTGTAATATCATGCTTATTTATAAACTTGAATGTTAAATGTGGGCTGACATCCATCTAAAAAAGTGTGCCACTTCTTAGGATTAGTTTCTTACTAGGTAGCCCACTTATTTTGATATTAATCCAAATTTTTTTTAAGTGTGGTGAATTTTAGGTCATTCCTCCCTATCCAAAGAGAAGTTCACACAAAGCTTGATCAATGGTGTGTAACTAACCATCCATATCTCTAAGTAACTCTAAACCCTGCATGTACATTGTTTTTAGTAGCTAATTAGTCCACATTGAAAATCATAAAAAATACTAAAACACATGCATCAAAGAATAGGAGTTATTAAGGATCAAAAATGGATACTTAGGATTACTGATAGGGTCCCCATAGTCATTTTTGTAAGTGTTAAAGCTTGAGAAAGATCAATGGTATGCATTTCTCCAAGAAGTTAAGAGGTATACATATGAGGATAGGTGCATGATGTTTAAATAATAAGAAAAGGTATAAGATATTGATCCAATGGTTAGTGGACATTCATACAATTGATCTAAAGGTTAGCATTGATCATTAAAGACTTGACTGATTTGTAAAGATAGATGGAGCACATTGAGTAAAAGATCCTAGATAACATGAGATGAAGTTAAAGTGATAGATATTTAACATTTGGCTTTGGTAGTCTATATATTAAATATTAGAAAAGATTGATGGTGTGAGATTAATCATGATCTGAGAGTTCACCAGATTCAAGCATTGTGTTTTAGGGTTAACTATGATCATTGTTATTCAAATATTTAAATTGAACACAAGATAAAATAGATCTTTGTATTTCATCCATATATTTTGATAGAAGTTGAATTTGTTAGTTCTATAAAAATCAAAGATGAAGAAAACTCCATGGTGAATCTAATGAACTTGATTTAAATATCTAAAAATGAGTATAATCAAAGATATTAATCTTAGAAGTTGATTGTGTGTTTGTGCTTATTCTGCAAGTGACCCAAGAAGAATATTCAAAATTGTTTTGATGTATCATGATAAATTAGCTATTATAACATGTTTTATTCTCTATGAGGGTAATTTATGTGGATTTTGGAGGTATGATAAATCTATCTTAAGTATGAACAAAGCTTAATAAGTTGATTATTGTATGTTTGTTCATGGTGACTGTGTGTATAAGGTCTGTGTTTGAGTTTTTTAAGCCTACATAGAGGTAAGATATGTTGACTGTAATCATTGAGGATGTCCTATGGGACATAAGGAATGGAATTATGTTTTTGAAAGTGGCCATGTGTTTTTGTTTTTCTTTAGGGAGAGCTAAAGGAGTGAATGGGCTCACATGAGACATATAAGGGCTACAAGGGCCTTATTGAAAGGAGTAATTCCTTAAGGGTGACCCATAGATTCTATGGATAACCTATGAAGATTATATTGAGAATGTCTTCATGTGAGAGATGCCTTAAGGGATAAGGCATGCATAATGTGCAACCAAGGTAGTGATTATCAATATTTATCTATAAATATTGGAACTAAAGATGTTGGGTTCTAGATGTGTATATGAGAGACTAAGGAGCAATTGGAGAGAGGTTTGTGTGTGTGTTTTGTGGAAAAAAGGAGGGGTATAGTTCCTTAAGTATGTGTTGAAGATTATTATAGATTAAGGACTATTTATATGACCTGTTGGTCATAATTTTATTGGTAGAATAGTGCTCTTATAGATTGAGTGTGAACAAAGGATAAGTGTGATAAGTAGAGGCCCATCATTAAGTGTTGTTGACATCAGTTTAGAGGTGGATGTGTTTAGAGGTGTTATTTTGATAGCTCAACCTTTAAGATGGTTGTGCCTTCTTGTAAGGTGAAACTTGCTAAAAGTTCTAGTTGTTGTTATAGCTCAGCTAGATAGGTTTGGTAGTACCTTATGGGATTGGAGTCTCACTAAATAAGGATTTTAGTTCTTTGATCATTTGTAGATGGTCTAAATTGGATATTGTTATTTTAGGATTCTAGTCTAATTATAGGTTCTAGTGGGTTTTATTCCCCAAGAGGGTTTCCCATGTATGTCATGTGTTATGTGATTGATTTTGCATTTTCTCTCTCACTTATTGCTATGAATGTTGTATATGCTTCATGAATTCTTGTGGTAGATGTTTAAGTATTTGTAAAGATCAGAATTAAATTTGGATTATTTTGGCTCACTAATTCACCCCCCTTTCAATTATTGTACCTCTAAAACAAATTTGAAAACTATTGTTTGTGCCTTTATTTGGGAGAAAATAATCTATCACCAAATACCTTTTATTTCATGCCTCATGTATAAAATCAAGTGCCTATTCTATGCCAAAGTGTTCCAAGTTTGTTAGATTAAATACCCCTTTATTTTAAGTCTATATTCTAATGTCACATTTGGCTAAAAGTCCTAGCACATGTTTTTTTGCTTGAGCCTAGATTTTAATGCTACATTTGGCCAAAAGAACTAGAAACCTTTATTTTCTTAGATTAGACCTATTTGGAACACTTTGGACCTAGATTTTGGTATTTTTTTTATTTCCTCCACTTGACCTTGTTTGTGTGATACATTTAATTTTAGACATTTGACATTAGATTGTTTTATACCAAGTTTTGACATAAACCATTTTGGAGATACAGATCCATTCCTTTGACCAAGTTAGATAGAGTTTGAACCTTTTATATTTTTGAAGACATTATTGTTTAGATTTTATAAAAATATAATCCCTTTGTCATGAAACATTCATTGTTAATTTAACTATGTCTCATTATACACGTAGTGGAGTCATGTATAATCTAGGATATGGAAATTTTGTCGTACAAGATGACTTTATTCAAGACCCCTATGGAAATGATGTCATTTATGATATGGATTGTATCCACCTTACAATACTCAATTAGGGTAACAAAGTCAAGACCCTTTACCTCATTATTTGGTCAACATGCCTCTAAACTCAGAGTATGACCAAGAATAGATGGCACAGTATTTGGCTAGCATACCTTTAATTTTAGAATAACTCCAAAAACAACCTTATTACATTAAAATTCCATCATATTATGATCCATATTTGTTTGATCATCACTTGATTGTGAATGAGGACAAAGTATTGATTAGAGATGTAGAGGTAGGGGCTAAGTTTTAGATAGAATTTTCCCATGAAAACTTGCCGAGTCTAGTAAGAGGGCCTTAGAACATATCTTATAATCAAAATAATGAACAAGCCTATTTTAGTAACCATCATGCCATAGTGCCAATGTTGCATTATGACCCTCGTATGCTTATTATAGGAAAGAGACTAATGGAAGATCATTTCATTTAGATGTAGACAACATATTAGACATATTTGAACTTAGCATATAACTTTAACAACATGACCATGTCAAGTGCTCCTCTTATTGAGATAACTCCTTAAATAGGAGTTTTAATTGAATTGACAGGATAATAAAATTAGGGTATAGACCCATTCATGCAAATAAATTTGGTCATAAACATGTTCAATGTCCCCACCATCAAAGAAGTCTTATGATTCAACATAGCATAATGAGCCAAAATTAGTAGATAATGTACAAACAACATCCAATTTAGACCAAAGTGGTGTCAATGCATAAATAATTAGTCAACAACAAAATGTGCCTTTAGTAAACACCATGAGTGGTTCAAAAATGTAGGGGATAGGAAAATTTACCTCTCAACCTCAAAAAACTACCTCTAATCCTTAAATGAATACTTATTCTAGCACATAAAAATAAGTATTACATAGTCAAGCAATGATCAATACCATGCCTCAACAAAAGGTGATAAATGTTACTCTACCAAAATAGGTGATGACTAACATTCCATAACAATAGGCACCATCCAATGTACCCATGAAATAAAGCCAAAACATCTTTCTACCTCAATAGGGGGTAACCAATGTTCCACCTCACTAGGTAGTGATGAAAATACCTCTTCAATCATAGACCAACATGCCAATGCAAAACCAAACTATGTTTAATTAATAGTGCACAAGTATTGATTAGTGATAAATGTCAAATCTCTAACATGCATGTACTTACAATAAGGATTTATGCAACCAAGAGGTTTCAATGTTCCACAATTACCAATTAGGCAACAATTATCTTTTGTGTCAAATGTGCCACAAATCTAATGACATGGCCTTAATTCATAAGTTCCCCTCAATCAACAAGGTTTGACTAGTTGATAACATGTCCCTATTCAGCCTCAATAGGTATAGTACATCCATATCTATCCATCCCAGCTGAAATTTTTCCCCAAATCTAGGCCCATATACCCAATCTTAATTATAATATCTCACATCGCATGAAATCTCAATAATCACACCCTAATCCACATATTAATATTATTGGTCCATTACCTAATTAAACCAATACTCCCCCAAAAATGCCTCCACTATACCCTACCCAAGATAATCCACTTATGACCACCCAACCTCCACCTCAAGCCAAGGTTCCCATTAGTTTCCTCATGTAAGAACTATAATAAATGATGGATGTAATTACTACCATCCAAGTAGGGAAACAAACCAAAAATTTCAATTTGGATGACATATGGTTTTACCCCTTCAACATGGAGTAATTTCAAGTACCATTTCCTCTAGGGTATGAACCCCCAAATTTTGATAAGTACAAGGGAAAAGGTGAACTTAAGGCCCATTTGATAGAATTATTTATTACATTCCAGTTAGTGGGCTATAGCAACATATACCTTTTACTATTATTTCTAAGAAGCCTATAAGGACAAGTATTGTAATGGTTCATAAAATTTCCCAAAAATTTAATTTTTGATTTCGATGATCTTTTAGATAAGTTTGTGTAACACTTCTCCTAAAATATCAAGCATGAGATATCATTGGTAGATTTGGCATAGGCCAAATGAAAGGTTGATGAAAGATTTACTATTTATTTACAATGATGGAGATCCCTTGTAAGCTAATCTACCAATAGTTTACCACACAAGCAACTAGCTATTGTGTTTACCAAAAAATTGCATAGTGAGATTGTAGACACCTAAATCTAGCCATTGATAATCTCCAATCAGTATTTTGGCCAATTTCCACTCAAAACACACAATTTGGCCTAAAAACACTAAAACATGATAAATGATGTGAAACTGACATATTCAAATGCTAATTTTGGCTAGGGTATCCATAAATGGGGTAATGCAATTTATGGGCTAGCTAACTTTGATCAGTCCATTTTGAGTCAAAATACTAATTTTACATGTAGGTGCTCTAGATTGCTCTTTCTTATAAAATATCTTGCACAAGACACATGTCTTCATTATTATTTTTTGGTAATATCCTAAGTGGGATAATGGTTCCAATGCATCTGATGTGGACTTCCAATTCTAATCCAGTCAAATTTAAGACCAATAACAAAGCATTATGATCAATTTGAATATTTTGTACATAAAGTGCTTAATCATGCTTAAGAGCTAATTAACCCAAATCAAGGCCTAATTAAGAATTCCATGGAAACTTGTTGAATACTTGATTTTAGAAATTATTGAATATCTACATCATCAAGTGACCTTATTTCTTGGGAAGACATCCCTAAGCCATAAATGACATAAATATTAGGATTCTTGCCCTCCATGCCTCATCAATGCCTTCCATGATGCCCTCCATGACTCTTAATTACCCCTTCTTCTAATGTCATGCTTAGAATAATTATAAACCTAATTCCAAAAATTCAATTAATCTTCAACCACACATCTCAATCTTGAGATGGATAGTTTAGGTTGATTCTAGACATTCTCAAAAATTTATAAATAGAGAGGCCATGAACATAATTTATAATATTTTTTGGTGAAAATTTACAATGCATAAATATCTCCAAGAATCTATTGCAAATAGTGTTACCATGTCTAATTAATTCCAAGCCAAGCCAAGCCACAAGCCAAAGGTGCCAAGGAGAGATGGAGTTAGCCAAGCTTCTATTACCAAGGACTTCATGACCACAAGCTGAGCAAGCCAATACTACAAAGGCATTTGGAGCATCCAAGGAAGGTGAAGGAGTTATTTTGTTTTCAATCTTTGCTTTTTAGGTGTGTTTGCCATTTGATTTTGTTAACTAAGCTCTCCCTAGTGTCTAGGCTTAGAGATGTTATGTTATTAGTGTGTTTCTTTCATTTTGTTTTCATTTTGGAACTAACACCATACTAACCATCCTCTCTTGAGTCAAATTCCTAGATCACATAATGGCATGCTCGGTGGGACAAGACACATCTCACACCTAAAATAGATCATTTTACAACTATAAAATATTTATTTGAGCCTTTAAAACTCTTACAAATTGATTTTCTAACTTTCTTTTGTCATTTTTGCTTGCCACAATTTTTACACAGTAAACGACATCAGAAAGTAATACCAACTCTAGTTACTTGTCTTAACCAATGTTGGTTATCAAAATAGACATTGGTTAGATTTAAGTTAGCTAAAGTAACTGATGTTGGTTGTAATAATTAACATCAATCACTGTGTTTTTCCAAAAATAGATAATCGAGAGCTAATTTTTCAAAGTTCATTATTTGAAGCTAAAAAGAGATTCAAAGCTAAAAGACATGCTAAAAATTTTGCTTTAGGGCCAAGCTTGATATCTAAAGCACTCCCCAAAAACTTGTTAAAGTTTGGGTGACCTTGAAAATGACCCTAAAGTCTTTCTACTTCCATGATTTATTTATCTATGCATCTTGGCTTACGAGGGGGACTTCATCACCTCCTACAAGTTCTTTAGGGAATATTTGACTTGGGGTTTCATATCTTAACATTGACTTCATTTGACCTCTTTGGAGTTGCACATGGGAAATAATAGCACTTTGGACATCACACTACACTGAGTGAATAGTAGGATGTAGTGGTTACAAAAAGGACTATACCTTTTTGCAATAAGCTAAGTGATACAGACCCAAAATCTATGCTTTTATTTTGCATTATTTAACATAAAATTCATTGTGTAATTGATTCCCCTAGATAATTCAAAAAAAATTTAGATCTTAGACAAATCCCCACTTACTATGTAAATATTATCGGTATAATGTGAAAATCAAGGTCTATGTCATAGTACTATCATTTGAGAGAAGAAGGGGTGTAAAGACCCTACTATATAATGTGCATTTTATTGGGTGAATATTTTGTTAATTAGCATACTGATAAACAAAATAGGTCTGATCAACCATAGCAGGAAGATTGATCAGCCAAATGTGTAGGTTTACCACAACAAAAGGGGACTAATCTCTCCTCTCATCAAGGGGAGGTTCCCTATAGATATGCAAGAGCTATATATAAACAAAAAATAACACTCAAGGGTAGGATAACCATCCATCTCTCTTTTTTCAGAGATGATGTACACAAATTAAAGGATGAATCCTGATGAAATGATAGAAGGCACTCCTCTTCTTTTAGAAGTACTATTCAATAGACAAAAGGAACCTTTCAAGTGGTGATAAATAACTGTAATAGGGTGTAGTAGCACGATAGGATGAAATGAGGTACAAAGTCTCCACTTTAACTACCAAAGAGTGAAATACGAAGAACGATGAGGGCACAAAGTCATCCCAAGGTTCTTTACATAAAAACAAAAAATAAACACACACTAAAGGTAATTATGATAGAAAAAAGTTTGAAATTAATTGGCTTTAGGACATTTTCTTTGTCACCTCCACTAGCTATACTTATTCAATGAAGTGGACAGAAAACATATTAAGGAAATAGACATAAGAACAATTTCCTCAACAACCAAGCTATTCTAGCATAAAGTCTAAAAAGTCACTTGTTTTCTTATTCAAATAACAAAATATGATCAATAATCTGAGCTCAAAGTCTCAGTAATGGCTTTCAATTTAGGTAGAGTTTAATTTGTGATAACCAAGAAAGATCTCCCTAAAACAATAGGAGAGAGTCTAATATATAACCCTCCAAGAAAGACTTGGGAGGAGTAACACATCATGTTGCATTTAATATATTTTAAATTCTATTAAGAAGATATGTTGGAATCAGGTGTATTTGCCCATTTGTTTTTCATAATGCAGAGAAATGGGTCACGCCATTGAATGTTTGTGTCCTCCAATGTCCACTTGGCAGTCTACTTCTAGAAACATATTTCATGTGTGGATATTTTTGGTCTTCTTCATCATTCCTCCTTTCTTGGCTGTTAAATCAGGTCCTTGGTTCAATCATTTCTCTATTCTTTAGCTATTTCCCGCTGATCTTAATAATTGACACATGGCACATTCCACTACAAAATAGATTAAGACACTTGGCAATATCCATAGGACTTTGAGAGACACTTATTGAAATAAGCTTTGAAACTTATAAGAAACTCAAGATGCAGATACAGACACTTCTCATGCTCCATGGAGTTATAATGGGATACGTGGCATATTTCGAATGTCTTTTGAGAATCCTATAGAGGATGACACTTGGCATGCTCTGCTTACTTCAGTAGCTTATTGGGGGCCCACCACAATCCTTACTTAATAAAGAGACCAAAGATAGAAACTATGGATGTCGACATGTGGTGGCTTCTTCTGAGCTTTAGCTTCCCTTTTGAAACATTATAGACTCATTTTAGATTCATGTAGATGATGCCACATGGCACGTTCCACTATAACTTGAGAAGGGACACATGACATGTTCTGGGCTTTTATTTCCTCAGTGGGTTTTCTATTTTAGTAGACTTTTCCTTCGAACAAAAATTCTGAAGGAATTCTTTTATACAATTTGTCTTAGTTGATTTTCTGCCGATCTCAATAGGTGACATGTGGTAGCATCTATTATGTAGCATGTGAGGACACGTGGTAGCATCTACATAACTTATAGAGGCTTTGGATGCTTTTTGAGAGTTCTGCAGAAGATGGCATGTGGTGGCTTCCGCTATGCTTTAGAAACACTATAGATACACTTGAGACTCACTTGGATTCATATGAATGTCAACACTTGGTGTGTTTCATTTATCTTACAAAGGATACATGGAAAATTCCATAGTTCTTAGAAATGAAGTAAAAAGGGGCTCGACAAATGATACTTGGTAGCATCCACTGGGCTCTGACGGGCTTTTGTTTTAATCTTTTCTTGCCTTAGTCACTTTTTCCATGGAAATCCCCTCCGTAAGGGCACTTGTCTTTTTATCTTTGGGGCACTCCTTTGAACCTGTCACTTGAACTGACTAATTGAACCAACTTTGGTTTAATGGTTTAATGGTTCATTCCTTCATTTCTATTTATTCAATTGATTGCTTGAACCAAGCTCTTTGAGATAAACTGTGTTGAACTAACTGCTTTAAACCTATTGACTGAAGAGTTTAAATCTTGAAGATTGTTGATGTCATTGAACCTTTGAACCCATTGAACCTTTGAACCCTTATTTAGAAGTAGGGTTGAATGGTTCAATGGTTCAATCCTTATTTGAGGCTTGCTGATGAACATTTTTGGTTGAACCAAGGCGTGGAACCAGCCTCAAAAGCATATAAGTGTTGAGGAAACTTGTTCTTTTGATTGAACTCACCTATAGAAGCCTTTGAACCTGTTGAACCTATTAGTCCTTTAACTAAAAAAGTTTGAATAATTCCCAATTTTGAAGTTTAGAATAATTTTTTGAAATGGGAAGAGATAATTTTGTCTTTACAAGATCAAAATAGCTCATTTGTTGTCTAAAAAATGTGTGATATTTTTGGGGGACAATAGCTGGCTCCAGTTGGGAAACTTCCATCAACTATAAAAAGAATTAAAGGGAGTAGAATCTAAAATCTCTAGTGTCTTCATGTGTGCCATTGGGCTATAGAGTCATGTTACCTAGAAATGAAAGGCATTAAAAATGAAAACAGACAAAATAAAATGTAACTAAAAACTATACAAATATACATATGTACAAATGAAATGATTTAGTACTTCAAGAATTAAAAGTGTTTCAGATGATGCCCAATATGAGGTAGAGAGAAGAGCATGCCATCTTGATACTTTAGTAGGAAGCTATTTTCACCATTGTGTTGATGGATAATAAATAGGTCCCTCCAAAGGGATTCAAACTTTCTATGCATTCCCTTTGGTTCTCTCCTTTTGTCCCACAACAAGACTTGATTTCCAATTTGGAAATCACAATTTTTTGCCTTCTGGTCGAAGAGTTTCTTCACCAGAATTTGATGGGCAATGATTCGGTCCACCACCATAGTTCTCTACTCATCTAGATCATTCAAGCACATGATCCTCTTATCAAGGGGGCTTTCATATGTCTGATCTTCAATTGCCTTAGCCAATTTTAAGGCTAGAAATTCTAAGGTGATTGATATCTCAGCATTAATAGCATAAAGAAGTTGGAAAGGAGACATACCAATTGCTCTCTTTGGTGTAATTTTTTCTACCCATAAAGCATCAACAAATGCTTTATGCCATGTCTTTTGGTTGTCATCTGCCAGCTTCTTGATGATAGTAACTAGGTTCTTATTGCTTGATTTATCTTGTCCATTCCCTTATGGAAAGTAATCAGAAGAGTGGGAGAGTGTAATCCCATAGTAGAAATAGAATTGTGTAATCTCTTGGAAAGTGAAACAAGCTACATTGTTAGCAACAATCTTGGTTGGGACTCCAAACTTGGAAATGATATTCTCCTTGAGGAAATTGTACACTACTTCTGAAGTGGCATGTTTGGTTGGAATTATTTCCTCCCACTCGGTGAAGTAGTCAGTTGCTGTAAGGACATAATGATGTTTAGCACTTGAAGATTGGTTCATAGCTCCAATAAAATCAATTCCCCATTGCTGGAATGGTTCTTCTATGATCACTAGCTTGAGAGGTAGGACAACCAACATGGGTCTTCCAACAAACTACTGGTAGAGTTCACATTTTCTCACCCACTTATGTACATCTTGGAAAAGAGTTGGCTAGTAATACCTGGCTCACAAAATCTTGTGGGTAGTCACAAGAGCATAAAAATGTCCTCCACAGGCTAGATTGTGGAAGAATTTCAAAAGTTGGCTTTGATGCTCTTTGTCTACACAGTAAAGGAACACTCCATCAAGGCTCCTCTTGTACAGGCCATTATCCCAAATGACAAAATTGGCAGCCTTCAACTTGATAGTCCTCCTTTCTTTATAAGATAAGTGAGTAGGACACTCACCATAAGTAAGGAAATGAGAAATACCTAAAAACCACTCATTCATAGTGGAGATAAAGAGGACTATTGGTGTGTCTTCCACCTCTACTTCTTCATGCTCTATTTCTTCTAGTTTGTTATCAATAATTAATTGGCATAGACATTTTCCCCATACCAGATTTTTTGGCTTGATGTCTAGATCAAACTCCTAGATCTTTGTAATCTAATTGCCTCTTTTTGTCCCAAATTCTTGTTGAGTTAATATGAACTTAACTGTGGTGTCAAGAACCAAAGCAGTAGTGTGTGAATTCAAGATGTAGAAGCAGAAATGTTTGACTACCTTCACCACTGCATAAGCATACTTTTCCATGTTTGAATACTTTAGTTCATGAGCTTTGAGAGGAAAACTCATGAAATAAATGGGAGATTCCATACCTTATTTATTATAATAAACTAGAATTTCTAAAAGTGTGTGTTCAGAAGCATAAATGTATATTATGAACTCTTTGTTGTAGTCTGAACAAACCAGAGTTGGGGTGTGGGCAATGGCAGTCTTGATATCTTCAAATGTTGACTTACCTTCTTTAGTCCAGCTGAAGGTGGCCTTCCCTTTAATCATGTTTACAATGTGTCAAGTCTTCTCAGCAAACTCAGGGATGAACCTTCATAATAAATTTACCTTTCTAAAAAAAAGAGTGAACAACATTTTTACTTGTAGGCAAGGTAAGCTCTTGAATAGACTTGACTCTATTTGAGTCAATATTTATGCCTTATTTGAATATAATGTGTCTAAGAAGTTTCCCCTCTATTACTCCAAAAATAGACTTCTTGGGGTTTAAGAAAATGCCATTCTAATGGTAGCACTCTAGTACTTGTTACAAGTGGCGTATATGATCAGAGTGATGCTTGGAAAAAATGGTCAAGTCATCAAGGTATACCACAGTGAACTTACCCATCTCATCCTTGAAATCAAGGTCCATTTCTCTTTGAAAGGTGGCACTAGCATTTATCAAGCCAAAAGGCATCCTTCTATATGCAAACATGCCCCAAGGTGTGGTGAAGGCAGTCTTGTGTTGGTCTGCTTCACTAACTTCAACTTGATTATATCCTGAGAAGCCATCTAGCATTGATAACATATCTAAACCAGTCATTGTTTGAAGCACTTGATCCATGATTAGCAAAGGATAGTTGTCCTTCAAAGATGACTCATTTAGATTCTTGAAATCTACACAGATGTGAATTTCACCATTCTTCTTAATTATAGGCACTATGTTTCCAAATTATGTGGAATGATGGATTGGGAAAATGATTCTAGCATTTAACATGTGTATCTCAGACAAAATAGTACCTGATATCTTTGGATTGTACTGTCTAGATTTTTGCTTATAAGGCATTGAGTCATCCTTGAGAGGAATGTCATGGCAGATTTCATCAGGCCTAAGAGATTTCAAGTCATCATAGGAGTATGCTAAGATGTCCATGTATTGGCAAAGTAGAGTAGTGAATTTGAATTTCTCTTCTTGAGTACAACACTTCCCAATATTCACCATTTTAGGATCTTCTCGTGTACCCAAATTGGTTTGATCAAATCCCTGAGAGGAGCTCGAGTCTATTTGTTGTTGTTTGATGAACCTATCATGTTTGTCAAATAGTTTCTCAAGGGAAACCAAGCCTTTAGGAATTTTATTCCCTTTGAGTTGTAAGAACTCTTCATTTGTATCTAAACTTGATTCAGGGGTTGGTTCACACTTCTAAGGTTCACTGCCTTTAAAATGTAGCTATTTAAAGCTATCTTTTTGTTCCAGGAAGGAAATGATTTGGTGATCATCATTGACTACTTGCCAATGATCAACATTATTAGGCACACTTGGTCTAAAGACCAACTCAATAGTTTACTTGTCTTCTTTGAAGTCTGAGTGAGGGACTAAGAGAGTTTCTAAAACAACAAGTGAATCATCTCTGTCATTGAATTCCCTGGGTATAACAAAGATGTTGAAAGCATCAAAGTTTTCAATTTGGTCCCAAACTAGATTTTGGTAGTGGTGCAATCTTTCATTCTTGGTTTGATACAAGTTACTTACTTGACAAACCACTAGTCTCGCATCTCCTTTAGCATGAGGGAGTTTGATTCCTCTATCTTGATCTACCTTCAATCCAAGTAATAGAGATTCATACTCAATTGTGTTATTAGTGTTGCTAAACTGTAACTTATATGAGTATGGGAAAATATCTCCTTAAGGAGATATCAACACAATCTTGGCTCCTAAACCAGTAGAGGAGCAACTACCATTGAATTCCAGTGTCCATACCTCATTAGACACTACTTTTTCTTTGAAATCTTCTTTATTTCAAGTGGAAGATTCTTCCACATTTCCATTGCACTTCACTAATTCTTATGTTGTTCCAGTTGAACTAATTTCTAGGTTGACACTTTCAAGATATTTATCAGATGCTTCATGAACTCCGTCTATAGAAAGCAAGTAATTACCCATGCCTGAAGACTCAAACAAAATTTGAGCTTCAAGGGTTGATGTCTGAGTGACAATATATTTTGATTCCTTTTTAGGAAGCAGCCTCTGCATAATGCCTTTGACTAGAATCCTTACTTTGGATAGGTCCATGCTCAATTCTCCACCAACATCCTTGCAAAAAAATTTCCCTAGCAAAATACCATATGATGATGGGACATTGGCCACTAGTATTATTATCTTGATTCTTTTGTCTAGAAAGGCTAAAAATGCAAATTGGACATCCTTGATTTGTCCTAATAGAGGTACTTGTTTTTTCTCCATGGAGAAACACCTCCTAAATATTTTGGTCAATGTGAGGTCAAGGGATTTAGTTACTTTGGCAGATATAACATTGTCTAAAGCTCTAGAATCAATGATGTAATTGCTCAGCTTGTGACCATTTATCAACAGGGAAACATAGAAAGGCTCTATTTTCCTAAGGGCAATTAGAGGAGTAATGACAAGATTGTTTAGGATGGGAATGTTATTTGGGGAATTAGGAGTTACCTTCTTAGCCTCTTGTCTTGTAGGGATGACCTTATTTTTCACACACTCAACTAACCTATCCAACTGCTCAGGATTAGATTGTAAATATTCAAACTCAATCATTTGAATTTTGGTTTTCTTGACATGATCAATTATGTCAAATGATTGAATTGGACTAGGAATAGAGGAATATAATTCAACCTTTTGGTTTATAAAGGGGGGAGGATTGATTTATGAAATTGAAGTTAAAGGTGAAGGTGAAATTGATGTACTTACCTTTTTGGTGATCACCGGGTCCTTTGGCTGGAAAGGTAAAGAGGTTCCTCACTTAACAATTGAAATTGCAGGATAAGAACATTATTCCATTTTTCCCTTATCAGCTTGTTGAGCTGACTATTTTTGTGACTTGGTAAACCTATGTATGATCCATCAAAATCTTCTCCTTTACTTTTGGGTTCATCTTGGTAATTCAGGAAACTATTGTTGGAGTCACTAGCTGATTTTTATTAGTTTCCTACAAGGAGATTAGCATCATTTTCTTGACTCAATTTAGGTTGAAAAGAGAAATTTTATTCTACTTCAAGATATCCCATTACTAAATTGGTTGGGGGTGCTTCAATGGCAAGTTTCCCTTGTGGGGAAGGAAGATGATTTAGCTATCCAGGATTCCTAGCAGCATTGCCCTAGTACGACTAATTTGGAAATGTCCTCCTTGGCATATCTCTATATGAAGGAGTAGAAGACATTCCTTGTGCCATTTGCTTTTTGAGAGAAAGCAACTCATTTGCCAACTTCTACATAATTAGATCAGTGGTGCCTATAGATGGATATTCAGAAGATGATGAGGGTCTATTTTTATTAGGATCTCTCCTTATCTTCCCTACCAAGATGAGATCATCTTCTACCTCAGTGGCCAAATATTGAGCTATAGCAAGGTCTATTTGACCAGTGCATCTCAACAAGAAACTCACTTCAGGTAGCTAAGAATTAATGAAGATACATTTGAGATTCTCAGTTGTAGGTCAAGCAATTATAGGGATCCTATTCCTTAGTTTGTCAAACTTGGCTATGAAGTCCCTCATTGGTTCATGAGGATCCTTCTTCATCTATGTGAGCTGATCTAGAAGGGCATGTGCATCTTCTGAAGGTTTGAATCTAGCTTCAAACTTGGCTTTGAGGGTATTCCAGTCAGTTATTGACCGAGCCTATAGATGGTAAAACCAATCTACAACAGCACCTTGTAATGTTTCTACAAATAGCCTAACTGCTACATCCTCAAATTCCACTCCAATCACACCACAGACTATGTTGAATGTTGTAATGTGTTTATCGGGGTGAACTTTCCCATCAACATATAATTTAGAGAAATTCTTTCTTGAGCTGTGTGGGAGCTCATGTAGAGGCAGATTAAGATTGAGAGGGCCAAAAGAATAACCCCAAGGGCCTTGAATTTCCATTTTATGACTATGAAAAGGAGGAATGACAAATCTCAGAGGGGTAATTATTGGCAAAGTTTTATTAATATTAGAAGTGGATGCTTTGTTTGGTAATGGAGACCTAAATTTAGTAGGAAGAAAGCTCCTAGTTCATTGGAGGTGAGATGGTGAAGGAGATAGATCAAAATTACTTTATTGTACCAACTCAAATACAGGGTCAACATTACCTTTAGCCCTTTGGCTTCATGTATACCTTGGATCTACCAGATTGTGAAACAAAAATGGAAAATAATTGACACTGCTTCAGCTTGAAGCTTGAGACTTTAAACTACGCATTCTTTCCCAATGGATTTGGTTCGTAGACCAGATTATATAATAGAAATGGATAAAGATGGTAAGGCTATAATGATAATAGGTAAGAAGTGGAATGGAGTCGCCAGAATCTATAATGGATATGGGTATAAATATAATGGTTAAGACATAGGTGATGTTTCAATCTAAAGCTTGAGGCTTCAAATTGGACAAAAATACTATGTCCCTAATAGAGTCGCTAAAAACTATTGGGTGAATATTTTGTTAATCAACGTACTGATAAACAAATAGGTCTGATCAACCATAGTAGGAATATTAGTTGGCCAAATGTGTAGGTTTACCACATCAAAAGGGGACTAATATCTCCTCTCATCAAGGGGAGGTTCCCTATAGATATGCAGGAGCTATATATATATATATGTATATATATATATGTATATATAAACTAAAAATAAACTCAAGGGTAGGATAAACCATCCATATCTCTTTTTTCAGAGATGATGTACACAAATTAGAGGAATCCTGATGAAATGATAGAAGGCACTCCACTTCTTTTAGAAGTACTGTTCAGCAGACAAAATGAACCTTTCAAGTGGTGACAAATAACTGTAATAGGGTGTAGTAACATGACAAGATGAAATGAGGCACAAAGTCTCCACTTCAACTACCAAAGAGTGAAATACGAAGAACAATGAGGGCATAAAGTCATCCCTAGGTTATTTACACAGAAATAGAAAATAAACACACACTAAAGACAATTATGACAGCACAAAGTCTGAAAGTAACTGGCTTCAGGACACCTTCTTTGTCACCTCCACTAGCTCTATTTATTCAATTAAGTGGAAAAAAATGTATTAAGGAAATAAACATAAGAACAATTTCCCCAACAACCAAGCTATTCCAGCACAAAGTCTGAAAAGTCACTTGTTTCCTTATTCAAATAGCAAAATATGATCAACAATCTGATCTCAAAGTCTCAATAATGCCTTTCAATTTAGGTAGAGTTTAATTTCTAATAACCAAGAGAGATCTCCCTAAAATAATAAGAAATTTTCCAATATATAACCCTCAAAGAAAGACTTGGGAGCAAAACACATCATGTTGCATTCAATATATTTTAAATTTTGTCAAGAAGATATGCTGGAATCGGGCGTATTTGCCCATTTGCTTTTCTCAATGTACAGAAATTGGTCACAACATTGAATGTTTGTGTCCTCCAATGTCCACTTGGTGGTATACTTCTAGAAACATATTTCATGCATAGAGATTTTTGGTCTTCTTCATCATTCCTCCTTTCCTAGCTATTGAATCGGGTCCTTGGTTCAACTGTTTCTCTATTCTTTAGCTACTTCCCACTGATCTTAACAATTGACACATGGCACATTCCACTGTAAAATAGATCAAGACACTTGGCAGTATCCACAAGACTCTGAGGCTTATTAAAAGAAGCTTTGAAACTTATAAGAAACTCAAGATGCAGATATATACACTTGACGTGCTCTGTAGAGTTATAATGGGATACATGGCATATTTTGAATGTATTTTGAGAATCTAATGGAGGATGACACTTGGCATGCTCTGCTTACTTCAGTAGCTTAATGGGGGCCCACCACAGTCCTTACTTAATAAAGAGACCAAAGAAAGAAACTATGGATGTTGACACATGGCAGTTTCCACCAAGCTTTAGTTTCCCTTTTGAAATATTTTAGACTCATTTTAGATTCACACAGGCAATGCCACGTGGCATGTTTAGCTGTAACTTGAGAAGGGACACGTGGCATGTTTTGGGATTTTATTTCCTTGGTGGGTTCTCTATTTTAATAAACTTTTCCTTCAAACAAAAAGTCTGAAGGAATTCTTTTGGACAATTTGTCTTAGTCAATTTTTTGTTGATCTCAACAGGTGACACGTGGCATCCACTGTGCAACAGGTAAGGACAGGTGGTAGCATCTACATAAATTATAGAGGTTTTATATGTTTTTTGATAGTTCTATAGAAGATGACACATGGTGGCTTCTGCTATGCTTTAGAAACACTATAGATACACTTGAGACTCACTTGGATTCATGTGGATGTTGATACTTGGCGTATTCTATTTATCCTACAAGGGATACGTGGCAACTTTCATAGTTTTTAGAAACAAAGTAAAATGGGGCTTAGTAGATGATACTTGGCAGCATCCAATGGGCTCTGATGGGCTTTCATTTTAGGCTTTTCTTGCTTTTGTCACTTTTTCCATGGAAATCCCCTCCGCAAGGGCACTTGTCTTTTCAGCTTTGGGGCACTCCTTTGAACTTGTCACTTGAATCGACCGATTGAACCAACTTTGGTTTAATGGTTCATTCCTTTGTTTCTATTTATTTAATTGACCGCTTGAACCAAGCTCTTTGAAACAAATTGTGTTGAACCAACTACTTTGAACCTATTGACCGAAGTGTTTAACTCTTGAAGCTTGTTGATGTCATTGAACCTTTGAACCCATTGAACCTTTGAAACCTTCTTTAGAAGCGGGGTTTAATGGTTCAATCCTTCTTTGAGGCTTGCTAATGAACATTTTTGTTGAACCAAGGCATGGAACTAGCCTCAAAAGCATCTAAGTGTTGAGGAAACTTGTTCTTTTGATTGAACTCACCTATAGAAGCCTTTGAACCTATTGAACCTGTTAGTCCTTTAACTGAAAAAGTTTGAATAATTTCCAATTTTGAAGTTTAGAATAATTTTTTGAAATGGGAAGAGATAATTTTGTCTTTGTAGGATCAAAATAGCTCATATGTTGTCTCAAAATAGAGTGATAATTTTGGGGGACAACACATTTACTTTTGGATGAACACTTAAAATTCTCTCAAATGACGTATATTGATATATTCCAACAATACCAAGAAACCTTATTAGTTTAGGATCTAAGAATGATTAATTAATTAATTAAAGTCTTGTTTGGAGTCAAAACTTGGTGTAAACAAACAATCCAAACCAAACACATAGTCCAAATTTTCTTTTGAACAAAGAGGCGTTATGATTTTCAGGTGAGATCATCAATTTACCTTGTTCAAAAGTTCATTAAAAGCTTGAGAGTCATATCATTCACTTTGGTGTAGTTATGCTACTCAATTGAGTCTAGACCTTTACCAAAATTGTTTAAGTCCTTCACTTATAATCTAAATTTGGAATTACACCTTTAAAAGTTCATAGGGTTGATGTGTTAAGTGGGTTCACCATTTTCACTAAACTTGAGGGAACTTAGGTTTAATTTCCAATTTAGGTTAAACTTCATTTCAAGACTCATAATCATTATCATCAATTGATAGACTTAAGCCATTTTATGCTAAATACTTGCACTTTAAGTCTATGTACCACAACATTTTTGAGTCAAGAAAGATAGTGTTATGCTGTCAAAATTGTAAGAAAATGTCTTTTCCTTATAGAGTTTTTGAAATAGAATTTTTTATCATACATTTTGGGTAGTATAGCATTGTTCTATTACCCAAAACATTTTGAATATTATTTAATATACCTTCTTACATATAGTTTCAAACTTACTCTTACATTTTCAGATCAATCCAAGTGTGCTTTTGTGATCTTTTGTCTAAAACCATTATACTGTTGACCTTTGTCTAGATTATTTGTCAAAAGAACCAAGTTTTGTACCATGTTTTGTGAGAAAGTAAACTATTTCTAAAGTACCTTTTGTTTCATACCTTATACTTATTTGATTAAGTTCATGTCCAAGAATCAAATGCCTAGTGTTTATTATAATTGTTTCAAATCCATTAGATTAAAAAATTTCATCTATTTTTAAAGTCTAGATTTTGACATCATTTGGTCAAGAGTCCTAGCTCATGCCTTGTTTGAGCCTATATTTTGATGCCATGTTTAGCCAAAAGGCCTATAAACTTTTAAATTCATAGATTAGTCTAGTTTGAAACACTTCAACCTTAGAGTTTGGCATTTTTATTTTTGACCATTTACTTGCTTACCTTTGTGTGAATAGTGAAATGTTAGATACTTCACGCTAGCTTATTTCCTCACAAATATTTGCATAAAACTTTTGATATTTTTAATAAATCTAGACCAAGTTGGAACATCATATATTTTAGACATTGTCCTTTTTTTAGAATTTGTATAACTCTTTGACCTTTTATCACAAAGCATTGACTATGGATCCCAACATGTATTCCTAAACTTGTAGTGGACTCATGTATAATCTAGGGATTAGTAATGTGGTTTCATAGGAAAAAATGGTGAAAGACCCCTATGTAGATAATATTTATTATGAGATGGATTCTTATCCCTCTTATAATACTCAATCAAGGGTACAACTATTTGGTTAACATACTACCTTATTCAGAACAAGACCAATAGCAAACCATGCAATACCTAGTTATAATACTTGCAGTGGACTAGCTAGTACTTCAACAGTCATATTATACTAATATGAATTTCATGTATGATCCATTTTTATTTGAGAAATATTTTTAAGAGAACAAAGATGAGATTTTTGTTAGATCCATAGAGGTAGGGGCTATGTTTCTAGTAGACTTCCCCCATGAAAATTTATCAAGTCTAGTAAGAGTGCCCCATAATATCATTTACGATCAATAGGCTTCTTCTAGAAATCCTATGGCTCTAGTCCAAACAACATATCAAGATCCTAATATATCTGATTGAGGTAAAAACATCATGGAAGAGCACTTTAACCAAATGCAGATAGCATATCAAACGTATCTAAATCTAGCACATGATTTCAATTAGATGAACAAGGAAAGTAAGCCTCTCACTGACCTAGTTTCTTCAACAGGAGTGTTGATAGAGTTAATTGGATAAGAGAATCAGAGTTTTGACCCAATCATACAAACCACTTCGATAGATAAATTGATGCATATGTCCATTATTGAAGAAGTGTCTTCAGCCTCTACACTAAATTGTGAGCCAAATGCAGTGGATAATGTGTAAACAATGTCCAATCTTAATAAAAGTAGTACTAATGTGCAAACAACTAGCCAACAACATGTTGCCATAGTTAATCCTATGAATAGGTCATCATACTAGGGAGTGGGAGTTTTTACACCCCAACCTCAACTAGTTACTACTTCAAGTGTGTAATCTATAGGATTAGGTAGTCAAACAATGGCCAATATCATGCCTCAATGATAGAATATGACAAAACCTACTCTTACTAAATAAGTAACAAGTAATAGTCCACAACAATAGGCACAATATAGTGTATCAATGTAAAAGATGAAAAATACATTGCCACCTCAATCAGGTGAAACTAATGTTCCACCTCACCAAGTAATAATGAACATACCTCTTCAGTCACAGACTAATATGCCAATCTAAAACCAAGTAATGACTAATCAACAACATGCAAATATTGGTTAGTGATAGATGCAAAATTTGTAACCTACTTTCACTTCCTCATAGGGATTCATGCAACAAGGAGGTCCCTATGTTTCTCAAAAACCTACTAGATAACCATTGGTTCAAAATGTGCCACAAATCTAGAGACAAGGTGTTGGTCCAAAAGTTCTCACTCAAAAACAAGCTTCAATTATTTAGAAATATATCCCTTTTCAACCATATCAAGCACATTATAGTTATATCCCTCCATCCCAACCACAAAATCCCCCAAGTCAAACCTTTATCACCAACCCAAACCAGAATATCTCATAACCAAATGTGCAATTTCATGTACATCCCTATCCATGTATGTGTATTCTTGGTCCATTCCCCAACTAAGCCAATATACCCCAATGTGTATCTACATCATACCCTAGTCAAAGTGTTCAACTTGTGACCTCCAAATCATTTACCCAAATGAATGTTCTCCCTCAAACCAATATCCTTCCAATTTTCTATCCTAAGAATTGCAATAGATGAAGGATGCAATTACTACTATTCAAGATGGTAAACAAACTAAAAAATTCAAATTGGATGATGTATGTTCCTATCCATTCAACATAGATTATTTTTAGATACCATTTCCTCCATGATATGAACCACCAAAATTTGATAAATAAAAAGGGAAAGGTGATCCTAAGGCTCATTTGACAAAATTCTTTGTCGCATGTCAACCAGTGGCATATAATGACATATACCTTTTGCTATTATTTCTAAGGAACTTGGCTAGACAATCCTTGGAATGGTTTTTGAAGTTGCCTAAAAATTTAGTAATAGATTTTGATGATCTTTTTGATAAGTTTGTGCAGCACTTTTCTTATAATCTCGAGCATGAGATTTCATTAGTGGATTTAACACAAGAAAAGCAAAAATCTAGTGAGAGTTTTGTGAATTAATTGTAGTGGTGGAGCCCTTACAAGTAATTTCACCCATAGTGTACTAGATAAATAATTAGCTATTGTGTTTACTAAAAAAATTCATAGTGAGATAGCTTACCATTTGGAACTACAATGTGTGCATACATTCAAGGAGATCATTGATAAAGGTTTATTGATTGAGTGGGCACTCATCAATATATGAGTCATCAAGATTAACTAAACTAATAAAAATCAAGGTACAAATTAGGTAAATGACCAACATCCCATTTAATTACAATCATCACAACCAACATAGATCAATAACCATGAAAGACCAAAGCAATTCAACTGAAATAGAAATGTTGTGGGAAATGGAGTAACTAAGTCCCATCATGTCCAAATAGTGAAAACATCATCTTCACCACCTTTTTATCTTACTCCCACCTATAAACCTCTCCAAATAATTTCGTAAGTGCAACAACCAAGACGTGCACAACAAATATAATAGCCATTATCATTGCAAACCCCTCCTCCTAGAAAAATTGTGCGTACACGTCATGTCTTTATTTCACAAAATTGATACCTATAATCTAATTATTTGGATTATACCAAAGCATTATCCACAAGGCATTCCTTAACTTGATTACTACTATGAAAATTAATTTGGTGACTATCATTTGGTCAACAGGCATAATCTATGAAGATGTGTCCAAATCAAGTATTTAATTGAGAATATGTTGGAGAATGGGGAGATAAAATTGGATAATGGTGCTTCCGCTTCCAATAAAACTCTTGGTATCTATCAAAACCCCTTTTCCTAACATAATAATCAACAATAGCAAAATAATCAACAACAACAATAACTAGTATAGCAACAAAATCATTAGTATCAAAATCAAAGGCCAAATCAATAGAATAAAAAAAATTAGTAGTAGAACCCAAAAATATAGAATAATGGACAAAACCAAGGTCATAATGATAATAAACAACAAACTTACCATGCAGTTACACATGACTATAATAGGGCTGTAGGTCATGTTATAGGGGGTAGTGTTAATACCATCTCTGTTAGTCCTAGACCAAACAATAATTAGTCTATACCATTTCTAAACAACAATGTTTAGCCAAATCACATGGATAATCCTTCTTTGACCTAGGAGTCCATACAAGCAAACTAGAAAACTAGGACTTCCCCTTTTGGATCTTATAATGGCAACTCATTCTTGACACATGACCACATGCAAGTGCACTAGCAATTGAGACTTATCCTATCTATTCCCACACCATTTCCAACATCAGTTAGTAATAATGGTATAGTATTTAATCCTGATTATGTAATCAAAACTTGAAGATCAAAGATTACTATCCTAGGCCCATAACCATCCACCACTTTGCCTATCATCCAACCAACCATTCAAACTCAGAATAAACCATTCACTATTGACCAAGACAAGAAATTTGATATTGTGGAACAATTGCCTAAGAAACTAGCATAAATTTCTATTTTAGATTTTTTGTGAATGTCAATAATCCATAAAAACATATTGAATGAGTTTTTGACCCAATCCACTATTGCTAGTGACATATCCCCTGATAACTTTCAAGCTTTGGTTAGACACCTAGCTCTAGCCCAACAAGTCAAATTCAATCAAAGAGACATGTCTTCCCTTGGCCTACTCCATAAAAAACCATTGTACATATAATTTTGTATAATATGGCATAAAGTGAAACATGTCCATATCGATAATGGATCTGGACTCAACATATTGTCTATAAAGCTCATCAAGCTTCTTGGGTACATAATGGTAGATCTCTAGATAGAAACAATAACCATAAAGGCTTATGATAATTAGGAAAGAGAATCATAAGGCACCATTAGTTTGCCAATTATCATTGGACCCTTGAACCATGATACACTTTGCCATGTGCTTAATCTTGAGTTATCATACAACATGCTTCTAAGTAGACCTTGGTTACATAAGATTCATGTAGTCCCATCAATGTTGTACCAATGTATCAAGTTTTCTCACTCAGGGATGAAAGTGAATATTTTAGGAGATTTACAGCCATATAAACACTACAAGCATCTTCAGTCTAAATTTCAAAGCTATAATTATCAGTATGATATAAATCCAAGTTATAAATAGGATAAAGGAAAGGCCATACTTATTGGTACTTCACCAGATAATTGCATAGATCCTAATACCTTGGATTCCCTTTCCCACATGCTACCTCCTGAAGCTTCTAATCATTTCACTATTTTATATAATGGACCAAGAGAGTATGTGACCCATGATACATTTCATATTTCCAATCTTTCTTAGAATCCAAAAACCTTTGGGTGACCTAAAGTCACCCCACATATGCATTGGCAACAAAAGAACAAAGATAAGGGACCTATCACATTTGTAAGAGCATTTGGCCTAGGACTTGAACCTCTTGAAGGGGATGAATCATGGTTATATAATTACAACCAAGCTAATTGTTATAAAAGTGCAAAGTATCCTATTCCCAATAGGATCATGGAGCATCACAATTATGAAGGAAGAGGCCTCAGACTGAATTAGTAAGGAACCATCAAGCCAATTTCCATGACTAAGTATGAAATACCTTTTGGAATTGGATTTAAACTACCTGACGGTGACCCCACATATCCTATTCAAACTCCATCACCAATGACTAGTAATGATGATGCTGACAGTAAAGTAGAGTCCAATCATAGCCTCACCTTTGATAACCTAGCTGAAACCAACTTGTTTGATAACAATGGCATTTTTACCCTTACCTTATCCATTCATCATAACCCTTTGCCATTATATTATCCCCAACTAATATATTATGACAAAAAAGAATCCAGTCTATCGATTGATGAGTTCTAGAATGATGAGGCATTTTGTGATTTATTAGGCCTCAGAGATAATGTTTTGTTGGGAGATCACAAATTAGGATTCTCAATCAAATTAGATCTTGAAGCCTATTTTTGAGAACGAGTGAACACCTTTAGCCAAAAACAAATAAGTAAAACATTGAGTTCCCAAAGTGAAAACCTCTTTGAGGTGCATTCTGACTAGGGAAAAAGTAAAGATAAAGGCCATTCTAGTGGTGAAACCCTGTTTCAAGAACCATTAGATGGGGGTGTTCATTCTTCTTCAAATTTAGACCAAGAGACCACCAATGATGAACTTTATTATGGATATGAGTTCAAATTTGAGCAACAACAAGTATTTAATCAAATTCTCTAAGAATTTTTAACTATTTTTGTCACATGACTATATCTTACATTAGGGGACTTAGATTCATCATACCTAGGAGAAGTTGAGGAGCAAGTACTAAAAAAGGACCCTAACATAATTCAATAGTTTAATTCATTGCCTACTATCCTAGAAGATGGTTCGACCCTTCTAGTCAAACATATGATAGAGGTAAATATCAGGACTCCATCAGATTTGAAATGGATAAAATTAGGTGCATCCCTCACTGAGGAAGAATGTGACATCTTTTCATCTTTGTTAAGAGAGTTTATGGATATTTTTGTATGGGCCTATTCTAAAATGCTAGGTTTAAACCTTTCCTTGGTTATGCACCACCTTATGGTTAATATTGATGCTAAACTAGTAAAACAAAAGCTATGTAAGATGCATCCTCACATTGCTATATTGGTAAAGAAAGAGTTAAAAAAACTCTTATAAGTAAGATGTATCTAATCCATTGAATACTCAGAATGGATCTCTAATGTGGTACATATTATTAAAAAGCTTGAAGGGATCAAAATATGTACTGATTTTCAAGACATTAATAAATATTTCCCCAAAGATGATTTTCACTTGCCTAATATTGACATGATCATCAACTCCATGACTGATTATGAAATGCTTTCACTCATAGATGGTTTTTTAGGATATAACCAGATCAGAATAACACTAAAAGACCAACATAAAATAGTGTTCACCACTCCATGGGGAACATTTTGTTATCAGGTAATGCCATTTGGCCTTAAGATTGCTGGAGATACATATCAAAGGACCATGATTGTCATATCCCATGACATGATGCATGATATTGTTGAAGACTATGTCAATGACATATTAGGAAAATCTAAAACTCTGACCAACCATCCAGTAGTGCTACATAAGATATTTGAAATATTATGAGAGTACAAATTAAGAATCAATCTAAATAAATGTGTGTTTGGTGTAACTTTAGGCAAACTACATGGCTTCATTATGTCTCATAGAGGTATTGAAGTTGATTTGGCTAAAGTCCATGCTATAACCAAGATGCCACCACCAACTAATTTAAAGCAACTTCATAGTTTACAAGGTAAGATCCAGTTAATCCAATGATAAACCTCTTAGTTAGCAGATAAGTGCCATCCATTTACACACCTTTTGAAAAAGGGAGTTGTATTTCACTAGGATGATCACTGCCAAACAACTTTTTAAAAACTCAAATACTATCTTGTTAATCTACCTATTTTATTACCTCCTATTCTAGAAAATACATTCTTGTTATACCTATTATCTACTGCCCATGCTCTAGGGGCACTCTTGGCTCAACATGATGATAATGGAAAAGAGCATGTTGTGTACTACCTAAGCCCTACCTTGGTTACATATAAACATAACTATGTACCTATTGAAAATTCTTGTCTAGCCATAGTTTTCATAGCTTAGAAACTATGACATTACATGTTAAATAATAAAACCATGGTCATTTCAAAGGTAGATCCACTCAAGTATCTACTATCTAAAATAGCTTTGCAAGGTAGAATGGCTAAATGGATCATGCTTCTCAGTGATTTTGACATAAATTATGTCAATTAGAAGGTAATTAAGGGACAATTTCTTGTAGATCAACTTGTAGAAGCACCTCTCATAAACACACAACCACTCACATTTCAATTTCTTGATAAATTGATAATGACCATAATTGACACACGCATTGAGGATCAGCCTTGGAAACTATATTTTGATGGTTCATTCATTGCACATGGATCAGGAGCAAACCTATTGTTTATTACACCATAAGGGGATCTAATCCCTAAATCATTCAAGATCAGCTTTCCTTGTACAAACAACATGGCTGAGTATGAAGAACTTATTGTAGGAATTTGATAAGTAGTGCATTGGAACATATCTCATCTCTAATTTTATGGTGATTATCAGTTAATCATCAATTAGGTCACAAAACATTTTTAAACCAAAGATGACAAGATGGTTCCATATAAAGCCATGGTCGACACTCTTAAGAAATAAATTGCTAATATTTAGTTTGAGCACATACCAAAGGATAGTAATAGAACTATAGATGCCATGGCTACTATTGGCTCTCTAATTTTACAAATAGATAAAGCTAGAGAGTATCAGTTCCTCATTGAGAATTTGTCAACACTAGCTTATGAACCTTCAACCATTGCAATGATTTGTGATATTATTGGTCTTAATTCTATCTGGTACTCAAATCTTTAAAACTACCTTCATGACCAAGTTATATCACCTAAACTATCTTGAAAGCAAATAAAAGCCTTCATTCATCACTCTAGTCATTATAATTTACTTGGTTCCACCCTTTACCATCCTAGTTTTGATGGAAATATGCTTCATTATTTAACTTTGATAGAGTCTACACTAGCATTAAGAGAAGTTTATGGAGTATGTGGTACTCATTCTAGTGGGGCAATCATATCCAAAAAGCTTTTGCATACTAGTTATTATTGGCCCACAATAGATGTAGCTACCACTACCTATGTAAAGAAGTGTGATAAATGTCAACAACATGCTAATCTGATTCATGCCCCAATAAAAACTCTAAAACTGATGTTGACACCATGGCCATTTTTTACATGGGGACTTGACCTCATTGGGAATATTAACCCTACTTTTTCTGATGCCCATAAACATATCCTTACTACCACCGAATATTTCACTAAGTGGATTGAAGCTATACCCATCACTTGTGTGACTGGAAAGAAAATTTCCAAATTCATCTTTAACCATCTCATTTGATGCTATGGTATCCCCTCTAACATTATATTTGTTAATAGAAGATCATTAAAAAATAAATATGTAGATAAATTGTGTACTAAATACATTATCACATAACATTTTTCTAAAACATATTACCCTTAAGGTAATGGCCAAGCTGAGGCATCCAATAAAAACATTATCAACATTCTCAAAAATATTATCAATGATGCCAATCATGATTGGCACCTATAAATATTCTCAACCCTTTAGGCATACCATACCAATCATCATACCCCCATATGAGCCACTCCATACTCTCTTGTTTATGGTATTGAAGCCATCCTTCCCATTGAGGTTGAATTGTCTTTGTTATGCATCTCTTTCAAGCATGTCCTAGATGATCATGACTATTGAGTAGCCCACTTACAATAGCTAGACCTACTTGATAAAATTACACAACTGTACTCAACAATCTTCAAGCATATCAGAATTGACTCAAAGGCCACTATAATTGGTGTGTTAAGTATAGAACATTTTAATTTGATGATATTATTATTACATAAAACCAAAAAAATACCATGGCTAAGAAGAAGTATAAAAGTAAATTCAAACCAAACTAGATAGGGCCTTTCATCATCACTGTAGATTATGGATCAGGAGCATACAGGCTTGCCACACTAGACAACACTAAACTTTCAGAGATGATGAATATTAGTCATCTCAAATGATAATATGCTTGAGTGCTAAGGTGTATTTTATGTAAGGACCATTTTAGTTATGCCATTTTATCACTATTATTCTTTATAAAAATACCATCCTTTTTCATCTCTTCACCATATCCACTTTCTACTTCCATTCTATCGACCCAGTGCATTCTAAAGCCTAGATCATTTGACCTTGGTTTTTACCATTCATTACGCATTTTTACCATCGAGGTATCTAATTAGTTTCATTAGTTGGTTCAAATAATTCAAAGAGAGAGATCATAAATTTTGGAATATTGTGATAGAAGTTTTGATAGTTTCATCCTTTGTTTGTTATTCCTTTCTTACCACTAGTCTTGCTACTAATTATAACTACTGTTGGGAAAAATAGTACCATTAATCCATGTTATTATGTCTTGGTTATAACCACCTATGGAAAAAATAGGGGCAACATTAAGCCTTGAAGTACCAACTTACCACTTCTTATGTCATACGATGCCTTTTTACCAATTGTGGCTATTTTGTTTTAATTGACTGCTACACTAGTTGACTTCCTTTACTGTAAGGGTAGAACTATAGTGACTTAACATCATATTATAGGACTATGTAGGTAGCATTGATACTTTTTGAGGTTATCTCAGTCACCCTAAGCCATGATTTCACCATTTTGTGGTCAACCTAAGCCACACTCTCACCATTTTATGAAAAACCTAAACCACACTCTTGCCATTTTGTGAGCTTGAACCATTTAACTACCTCATCATTCTTCATCAAGTTGAGATACTTCAAAAAATTCTAAAAAAATTTGAAAAATCATTAGAAAATAACAAAAACATTGACCATTTCTTTACCTTAAGGATCCTAGGAACCCTTACTAAGTTACAAGCAAATCACTTGTCATTTAGTTTATCCATCCTTATTGGCATTTTCTCTCATGCACTTGCCATTTTTCAAGACCATTTCTATTATTCTATCACATCCATTCTATTTGTTTTCATTAGTTATCATATTCTTCCCATTCCCTGGGAGAACTAAATTTGGCCTAAAGTTTTTTATTGGATATTACATCTATTGAACTATGTAGGTAACATCCACTTGCCTAGTGCATATGGAGATAGCTTGGCCACCCCCTTCCTTTTCTTCTATTCCCCCATTTTGTTTTTTTTTAAAGTTTTTTCATATTTTCTAGGGGAAAAGTTCATAAGATTTTTATTACATTGTTTGTTTGTTTTTGATTATTTTATTTGTTTGTCTACTTAGTTGTTTACTTTCAGCACTGTTGCCTTGATTCAATTTATGTGTGCTCATTGGGTGATTCCTTTCCCATATTTATACTCGAATCCATCCATATTCATATGTTTACATTGCCATCATCATTTCTAGCATTGCTGCATTTTTTTTTGGTTGAGTATTGGATTATGGGAGTCAGTCCTCATGCATATTTTGGCCAAGTTTTTATTGTGTTCTATCTTGAAGCCTACCATCACATGTTATAACAAGCCTTAGCTTCAAGAAGTATATTCAACAATGGTGGCATCTCTTTAAAACTAACATCTTGATTTCATCATAATCATTCTCAAATAGAGTAATTAAACATGAAATAATTTCAATCTTTATTAGTTCAAATGAGCATCTCCCTACTAGTAGGTTATTCCAATTCATCATTACCCTCTATGTTAAGTTATCATCATCCTCAGCCAATTTTATCATGTTTTCCATAATTGAGATCTAATGATTATAACCACCTATGGGAAAATCATTGTACACCATCCCACCTGCATTTCTTAATGATTATAACTACATTTGGGAAAATCATTGTGTTGTTACCACTTTACTTTTTCTACCTATATAGGGGCATGTTGTTATTTTGTTTGTCTATCCTAACTAGGGTAGCTCCATCTTCTCAATGATTATAACCACCTTTGGGTAAATCATTGTATTATCATACCACATTGCCACTATTAGGGTAAAATGCTTATAACCACCTTTGGTTAAACCATTGTAAACCATCCCACTTATATTCTCAATGATTTTGACTAATTTTTTAGTATCATTGTGTTTTCACCCCATCATATTTCCTTTCTTTAGTCCCCTCATTTTTCTTCTTTGTTTTTGAGGGGCCATTTGTCGATCTATTTGTGCTAACCATTCCCTCAAGGGGGCATCATATAGTTAGTTCATCATCATTATAGTTGTAGGCATATGAGACATTTTCATTCTTTGAGAAGACATTACCATGCCTATAGCTTGTAACGCCTTCCCAAACAAGGGCAAATTATAGACACCTAAATCTAGCCACCGATAACCTCCAATCAGGGTTTTCGCTAATTTCCACTCAAAATGCATAATTTGGCCTAAAAACACTAAAACATGATAAATGATGTGAAATTGACATATTCAAGTGCTTATTTTGGCTAGGGTATCCATAAATGGGGAATGTAATTTATGAACCAACTAACTTTGATTAGTCCATTTCGAGTCAAAATGCTAATTTTGCACCTAGGTGCTTTGGATTGCCCTTTCCTATCAAATCAATTGCACAAGACACATGCCTTGGTTATTTATTGTTGGTAACATCCTAAGTGGGATAAAAATTTCAATGCATCTGATGTGGACTTCCAATTCCAATCTAGTCAAATTTAGGACCAATAACAAGGCATTCTAATCAATTTAAGTAATTTGTGCACAAAGTGCTTATTCATACTTAAGATCTAATTAACCCATATTAAGGCCTAATTAATAATTCCATGGAAACTTGTTGAATACTTGTTTTTAGAAATGAATATTGAATATCTACATTATCAAGTGACCTCATTTCTTGGGAAGACATCCCTAGGCCATAAATGATAAAAATATCAAGATTCATGACCTCCATGCCTCATCAGTGCCTTCCATGATGCCCTCAATGCCTCTTAATTTCCCCTTCTTCTAATGCCATTATGAGGATAATTATAAAATTAATTACAAAAATTCAATTAATCCTCAACCACACATCTCAATCTTGAGATGGATAGTTCAAGTTGATTCTAGACATTCTCAAAAATCTATAAATAGAGAGGCCATGAACATCATTTCTAAGCTTTTTTGGTGCGAAGTTATAATGCACAAATATCTCCAAAAACCCATTAAAAATAGTGTTACCATGCCAAATTAATTCCAAGCCAAGCCAATCCACAATCCAAATGTGCCAAGGAGAGATGGAGGTAACCAATATTCCATTTCCAAGGACTTCATGAGCACAAGTCAAGCAAGCCACTACTACAAAGGCATTTGGACCATCGAAGGAAGGTGAAGGACTTATTATGTTTTCATTCCTTAATTTTTAGTTGTGTTTGTAATTTGATTTTGTTAACTAAGATCTCCCTAGTGTTAAGGCCTATAGATTTTATGCTATTAGTGTGTTTATTTCATTTTGTTTTCATTTTGTAACTAACACCATACTAACCATCTTCTCTTGAGTCAAATTCTGAGATCACAGAGATATCTTACCATTTGGATTTGTAATGTGCACATAATTTTAAATAAATCATTGATAAAGGTTTGTTAATTTAAGGATCCCTCATTAACAAAGGGATTATTAAACTTACCTCATCTAATTATATCCAAAACCAAAACTAGAACAATGGGCAAATTCATAACCAAGTCCAGGCATAAGCATCGCAACCAACTTAAGCCAATAATTATGACAAACCCAAGAAGTTCAATCACAACAAAAATGTTGTAGGGAATGGATAAACTAAGTCATGACATATCCAAATGGTGCACACATAGTCTTCTTAGCCTACAATGCATATGGAAATGATTCCTAACCAGTAGCCTCTTCAGCAAATGTAGCAAGTGCATCAGCCTAGACCAATGTAACAAATGTAATAACCTATGCCTTTTCAAAACCCTCTTCTAAGGAGAACTATGCCTACTCATTTTATATTTAGTGATATTTAATAATCCATTAAATATATATTTTAAAATATCACCATATCTAATCTGATTAACTGGCCTATTCTGAATCACTATCCTGAGGGCATTGATTATCCAGACTAGTGCATGCAAAATGAATTTTGTATCATTGGATTAATGGACATAATTTGAATTATTGTGTGAAAATTAAACATTTGATCAAGAATATGTTAGAGAATAAAGATATCACATTAGATCATGGATCTTCCACATCCAATCAAAACTTCATCATTTATCAAAACCCCTTTACCCAACATAATAATAATAACAGTATCAATAGCCAAGGTAGAACCAATAAAATGAGTAGTAGAACTAATAACATCAAAAAAATGGATGGAACCAATGCCAAAATGATGCCAATAACTAATATACCTACCATAAAGTTTCACATGAATACAAAAAAAATTTAGGCCATATTGACGGAGTTTGCATTAACACCATTTCCATCAATCCAAGATAAAAGTCCAATTAGACAAGACCATTGCTAATCATCCCAATCAACCAACTCACGTAAGTGATCCTTATTTGACCTAAGACCACATACATGCATACCAAAAAATAGGTATTCCCACTTTTAGACCTTATATCGATAAATCATCATTGACCCATGACCACGCATAATTGCACTAGTAACATAGACTTATCCTATTTTGTCCCCCTCTACCTTCATTTCTTAGTAATAATGGTCTTATATCTAATACAAGTAATGAAATCACAACTTAGCAATTAAAGATTACCATACTAGGCCCATAAACATTTTCCATTTCGCCCATCTAACCAACCATTCTCTATAGGAATAAGCCATTACCACTATCCAATAAAAGATGTTCGATATTGTGGAATAATTATAGAAGACACCCACATAAATATCCATTTTGGATTTATTACGTATGTCTATAATCCACAAGAACATCTTGATGGAGTTCCTTAACAAACCTAAGTTCATAATGACATAATTTTAGATAAATTTTAAGCTTTGGTTGGACATCTAGATCCAAGCCAATAATTAACCTTTGACCAAAGTGATATGTCATCTCTTGGCCCTTTGCATAATAATCCATTATACATCAAATTTTTCATAATGTACCATAAAGTTAAAAATGTAATCATATACAATGGATTAGGCCTAAATATTATGTCTCTAAAGCTCATCAATCTTCCCAAGTATACCATGGCCGATTTGTAACCATAAATGATCATAATCAAGGCCTATGACAATGAAGAATGTGAATCATAAGGCACCATCATCTTGCCAATTATTATTGGTCCCTTGACCCTTGATACCCTATGTGATGTGTTAGACCTCAATTTGTCATATAATATGCTTGTTGGAAGACCTTGGATACATGATATTTTTTTAATCCCTTTGACATTGCACCAGTGTATCAAGTTCCTCCATTTTGGTATGGACATTATTGTCTATGGAGATTTATAGCCATACGAACATTGCAAAGATTTGGAGGTTGATTACCATAGCTATAACTATCATTTTGGCTTGAATTAAATTACCAAGAAGGACAAGGGAAAATAAATACTTGTTAATTCATAAGAGACTAATTACATTGACCTTGATTCCCATGATTCACTTTCCCACATGCTACCTCCTAAAATATATAATCATTATACTATCTAGGCTAATGGCCCAAGAGAATATTTGACCCATGATATTTTCCACATTTCTAATCTTCCATAGAACCTTGAGTACTTTATAATACCTAAATCCAAATCACCTTGCATACAATGGAAGACTAAAGGTAAAATCAAACTACATAGTCCAACACCTATCACTTTTATACTAGCCTCTAGCTAAGAACAAGACCTGATTAAAGGTGATGAATCTTGGTTATATAATTAGAAATTAGTTGACTGTCATATCAATTACAAGTATCCCATTTCAAATAAAATCATGGAAATTCATGCCTATTGAGGACAAGGCCTTGGGATGAATTAATAGGGTCCACTTGAGCCAATTTTTTCCACTTGGTATAAAGGAACATATGGTCTTGGATTTAAACTACTTGGGGGTTACCCCACATATCTTATTCATGTTCCAATGACAATGATTAGTGATGATGATGATGATGATGATGATGATGATGATGATGATGATGATGATGATGATGATGATGATGATGATTGTAAAGTAGAGTTTAATCATAGCCCTTTTTATGACTTATCCCATACCAATTTGTTTAACACTAATGCTATTTGTACCATTTGACCTATTATTCACCATAATCCACTTATATTATATTATCCTCAACTAATAGATTGGGACTAACAATAATCAAACATGCAAGTTGACAAGTTTCATAATGATGAGGCCTTTTATGATTTTATTAGCCTTATGAATAATTTTTCATTAGGAGACCACAAACAAGGGTTCTCAATCAAGTTGGATCTTGAAGCCTATTTTGGAGAATGGGTGAACACCATTAGTCAAAAATAAATAAATTAAACATTGAGGTCCAAAAGTGAAAACCTCTTTAAGGCACTTTTAAACCAAGGAAATAGTAAAGAGAAAGGCCAGTCTAATGGTGAAAACCTATTTTAGGTGCCATTAGATGAGGGTGTTCAACCTTCCTCAAACATAGCTCAGGAAACAACCAATGATGAGCTTACCTATGGGTCTAATTTTTGTCTTGAATAATAGCAAGCTTTTGATCAAATCATCCAAGAGTTTTCAATTTTATTTTTCACATATCCATCCCTACTATTGGGAAATTTTGATTCATCATACCTAGGAAAACTTGAGGAGCTAATCCTAATAAAGGAATCTACCATTATAGGTTAGTTTAAATCTTTTTCAAATATTCTAGAAGATGGATTGACCCTTATAATGGAGTACATAACATAAGTTAACATCATGACTCCAAATAACCCAAAATGGATTAAATTAGGCATGTCTCTCACTAAATAGGAACATGAAGTCTTTACATCCCTTATGAGGGATTTCATTGATATAATTTCTTGGGCCTACTCTAACATGCTTGGTTTGGACCCCACCTTCATTGTACACCACCTTGTGATATATCATGATGCCAAAACTGTTAAACAAAAATTACACAAGATGTATCCTTACATTGTTGTATTAGTGAATAAAGAGTTGGAAAAGTTCTTGGAAGCAAGATGTATTTGGCTGATCAACTATTCTGAGTGGATCTCAAACATTATGCTAGTAAAAAAAACAAAACAAATCTAGATTTGCATTGATTTTAGATATATAAACAAAGCCTACCCCAAATATGACTTTCCTTTGCCAAATTTGACATGATTTTTGATTTTATAATGGGTTATGAAATTCTTTCACTGATGGATGGCTTCTTAGGCTATAAGTAGATCTGAATCATGTCAAAACACCAACACAAAATAATGTTCACAACTTTATAGGGAACATTTTTTTATTAGGTTATTCCATTTAGTCTCAAAAACACTATGGAAACCTATCAAAGACCTATGAAATTCATATTTTAAGATATGATGCATGATATTATTAAACACTATGTCGATGACATACTGGGTAAATCAAAGACTAGGGTTGATCATCCAACAACATTATCATAGATATTTGAGAGACTATGTGAATACAAAGTCAAGATCAATATCCTAAGAAGTATGTTTTAGGAGTTATTTTAGGAAAATTACTTGGCTTAATTGTGTCTCAAAGAGGCATTGAAGTTGATCCAGCCAAAGTACAAGCCATCACAAACATGCCACCACTAACCAATTTGAAGTAGCTTCATAGCTTTTAGGGAAAAATACAATTTATTAAATGATTTATATCTTAATTTCCTGATAATTTCCATCCCTTGAAAAACATCCTAAATAAATGGGTCACATGTTATTGGGATAATGAATGCTAGAAAGCTTTTTATCATTTGAAGGACTATCTAGAAAATCTACCTATTTTATTACCTCTAATGTTAGGAAGGCCATTTTTAATAAATCTATTAGATATAGGTAAAACCCTAGGGTAAATTATAACTCAGCATGATGAGAATGGAAATGATCATGCCATGTACTATTTAAGTAATACACTAGTCACGTATGAGCACAATTATATGCCCATTGAAAAATCCTATTTAGCTATGGTCTTCACAGCTCAAAAACTATGACATTATATGTTGAATAATAAGACCATGATCATTTCAAAAGTAGATCCACTCAAGTATATACTATTTAAAATAGTGCTACAAGGCCATATGGCCAAATGGATCATGCTTCTTAGTGAATTTAAGATAGATTATGTCAACCAAAAATCCATCAAGGGGTAAGTTCTTATAGATTATCTTGTTGAAGCACCCTTTATAAATATAAAACCACTAACATTCCAATTAATAGATGAATCCATTATGAATATTGTATGCAATCATAAATGCATCATGTCTATGAATTAATCATATATCATATAAGATAGATCACACCTACACTTCTGATTAAGGATACACTTGTTAAGTGGGAACATGACCAATATGGGGATCCACTAGACCTGATTAAGGGATCACTTATATCACTTGTCATAACACATCATGCTAGGAAGATTTTCAAAGTCTACAGTCCAACACAATAACATAAAAACCCTAATTAAGTCATAATGTTTTAAGTGTTCACTCTATACTAATAACAAGAAATCAAAATCTAATCTAGTGTTCACTAAGGCTTGTGGCACAAAATGGGGGTTAGAAACAATTAAAAAAATAACTAACTAAACATGTATTAGAAGACATATACTCACATAAATGGATATATAATCATAAATACATGGAGATAATGATATAAATGCATTATCTATCTACTCTTACAAAGGAGAAATAAAGTTATGAATACTTACCTTTGAAGATGAACCCACTGAGCCTCAATCTCTCCCTTGGCCAAGGTGGTTCTAAAGAGATTGTTGTGGTATGTAAGGACAACCAAGATAAATTATCTCTAGGATACAAAACCTACCTAATCATCTAAAAAACTTCTCCATAAGATAAGATTTGTATCTCTAAAGAAAGTATGACACCCTAATCTTTATTCCTCAAGTATAATGGTCAATAAGTGGATGTTCACTTGCACTTCTTCACTATTAATTTTTTTCCTATGAAATGGTGGGAAATGACCTTGTATATATAGGAGGATCTTACCCTAAATAATTTTAGGAAAATCAATTGTACAAGGTTGACCTAGTCAACCCAATCGACCTAGTGTGTTTTTAGGGATAATTTACTAGGTTCATGTTAGGTCGATTGAAAGGATAAAAAACCAAGAAAGTAAAAAATACCCCAAAATTATACTAGGTTAACCCAATAAACCCAATATAACTAACAATAAAAAAGGATGTTAATGAAAGAAAAGGAGGAATGGAAAGGTTAAAAGACTAGAGGAAGTAGGACTAAGAATAATAAGCTTAGGGTTAATGGTTTTAAGAGACAAGTGTGTAGATAGAAAGTGGAAAAAGGAACAACAATATTATAAAGAATCGATGGTCTACCCACCCCTTTCCCAATGCACCCCTTAAGGCATTCACTTAGAGAGATTAAGAATTGATAATTTCCTACAAGATACAAGCTATCATTAATCAATAAAAGTTTTAAAATTTTATGTGTATACATATGCCCAACTCAAATCTCATCACATGTCATGTAAGTGCAACATAAGATGGTGCTTTGAGATAAAACATGATAACTCATGACACTGATGCTAAGTAAAGTGTAGTAATAAAAAAATAATATAAATGAAAGGATTGAATTGAAAAACACATACCTTTAACTTACCTTAGTGTTTTAGATAAATAAGTAGATTGTAAGAGATTTGAAGATGTCTAATGTAGAGAACACTAGATGAACCTTTAGAAGTTAGTATAAAAAATAGCCAAAAATTGAATTTTTGTAAGAAATAAATATGATATTGGAAAATAATCTCTATGTCATCATGAATATAAGACATTTTACAATTTGCAAAATGGATGAGTAGAAACAAAGATAGAAGCAAAATAAGGAATCTGTAGGACAACAATTGAAAGATTTGAATTGCTAAAGGTGGTTTAAAAGAGGGGAAAAGAGAAGTCATTTGTCATTTTAACTTGGAAAAGAGAGAAAAGAGAGATTTGAAGAGAGAACAAGCTTGGATGGTGAGGAGATGACATGATATACAGGGAAAGGCTCTAGAGGTGGTAATAGGTGCACTTCATATATGCAATTGAGAATCTCAAACCAATTTTTAAAATTTGTATTAAATTAAGCAATTTTTTAATAATTTTGAATTTTAAGAATTTATAGATGTCAAAATTAATCAAATATTATGTTTAAGGGGTATCAAATGGGAATATGGGATATGGGTTTGAAGGATTCGAGTAGAAAACAAAAAATTTGTACTTTTTCTAGAAAATGCAAGGGGTCAATAGGAAAAAAGCACTAGGTCAACCCAGTCCACCCAATAGGCTGGAAAATAGGTAGAATCCATAATGTTGACCCAATAGGTATGGGTCAACCCTATACATTATGCAGGATAAAGACCTAGTTTAGAGTTTTTAGGTGGTTTGAAATGTCCATAATGCAAACTCATCACTAGGGAGGGAAAAATAAGGGGGTTAATTCAGATTTATGAGTTAACTAGGGAAAAAGATAGGAAAATTTTGGTCAAATTAGTTTGACCAAAGAGCTAGAAAAATACAAAAAAGTGTGAAAAAGGTCAAAATAGTGCTAGAATGGCTCGAAATGACCAAGGTCAAGAAGGACCAATAAGGATAAAAATAAATAAAATAAGGTAATTTAAGATTTTTAATGTAGAAAGAATGTATAATGACTATACATGACATGGAGGAAGTGATACATATTTTGTTGTTTCTTGGGTGTAGGGATAACAAAGATTTTAGTGACTTGTTGATGCAACATGGTTACTAGATTTATTAGATAGGCTATAGGATGGAGATAGGGATAGACTAGGATCTATAGGTCTAGGCAAGATAGCAAAGATGTGTTGCATCCCCCTCAATACTAATGTGTTGGTCATGTTCCTTAGTTGTTGGGAATGATTGACTAACACCATTAGATGGGAGGTGGATGGGGATGTAATAGAGGTGGCTATCACACTAGATGATGTCCATATCATTCTAGGGCTACCTATAGTAGGAGCATATGTAATTGTAGGGATACCAAATAGTATAGAGGAGAGGAGAGTCTTACCCATGTGGGCTAAAATCTTAGAGATGATTCTACAAAGTAGGAGGATGAGTATGTTTGATGTCTACACATCACATATTTTGGATATCTAGAAGGTTATGATAGGCCTTGTGACATAGTGGGTTTTATGTCACAAGTTAGATAGCAAAATACCACTATTAATGGTAGCCTTGAGCAAGACGATATTAGAAGAGTGATTTTTATATGACCTAGGCTCAAGCATCTAGGTTCAACTAGTACATTATATATATGAGATGCTATTCAGAGGGTAGAGGACCATGAGGCTAATCATATTGTTGACAACTTATATCTATGAAATATTTACTATGTATTAGTCAATTAGGTTGCCCCATGTGGTTGATGATAGGTTACTTCAAGTGCAAAGATGGAGGGAAGACTAGGTAGCATGGGTCATGTCCCATGTACTAGCACTATAGTCTATGAGATGTGCAGACATCATGTGGTAGCCATATGAGCACATATAAACTATATGGGTGAGCTGAGACATAGTTACACTAGTGATAGAGAAGATATAGGTGATTAAACACTACTTATGGTGGAGAGATCCATATTTAGTGGTATGGATGTTAGGGTAGATGGGTCTATCTAATTTGGTGGAATCGATATTAATGCTCGAGTAGTGGGCTCAACATGTGAGGGACCTATGAGGGAGGAGAGGATTGGGGCCACTAGTAGGGAGGTTCACACTGAGGCCATTATGAGAGAGACCATGGATTGGTCGGGCATGATGAGGAGTTGAGGAGGATAGGAATGTAGAGGTAGAGATATTAGATGTACCACTACTAACTCCACATCAAGATGAGTAGTGGCCATCAAGGACATGACATCAATAGAGGTAGGAAGTAAAGGAGAGAGTGGAGACTATTACCATTCTAAATGACCCTATAGGTGAGTGAGAGGAGATGATAGAGAGATAACTTAGATGTAGGTTGAGATTGACATGAGCCATGATAGATAGGTTTGAGTTGAGGAGGTAGCCTATAGAAGAGGTGCTTAAAGGCTACGTAGATGGGGAGAGTATGTTAGGTGGTCACATAGAGGGTGAGACCATAATAGTTGAGACACAAATAGGTAAAAATATGATTAATTTATTTCTTAAATTTTATGTAGATAGATAGATATAATAAGATATGACAATGATCTAATATCTATCTTGTGTGATTTTGTAGGTGAGGTGATGATGAAGAGGAGAGATGGGGGTCCCTAGTGAGGAGAGTAATCCATGACATCTTAGATGAGACTCTATATCCATACGACCCTATGACACTATATGATCAGAGTGTACCATCTTTTACAGCATATGTGAGATGGTTTAAATTAGCTAGAGAGGTAGCAAGGCAAATATGGGCATAGAGGGAGAAAATGTAGCCACTAGTACTAATGAGTGTCAAGGAGTTATAAGCATGGTAGGCCTAATAGATCAAAGATATGCACATCTAGATATTGTATCATAGATAACATAGATCTAAAATTAGGTGGAGTCATAGATGCAGGTAACACACTTAAAGGGGTAGGTAGAGGGACTGAGATCTTAGATGACCTCCTTATAGTGTACCATTTGGAAGAGTCAGATCAAGTTCTTAGTAGGAAACATGGCTAGGCCATGAGATAGATAGGATGGGACCCAACCATGGAGCTTGGGTATTGTTTATGATTGTATTTTTTTTATAAAATTCATGAGATATATATATATATATATATATATATATATATATATAGATAATTTTAGCATATTGTTTTTGGATGTGTATGTTGTCATTATGGTTGATTTTGGCTATGATTATGGTTGTGGCTATGGATTATTAGGATATATTTCTTTCTAGTACATGCATTTAGTGTTGTTGTATATGTTATAAGAAATATATGAGATGTGGGCTTTTTTCTAGCATTATGGAAAACACATGCATGGTTAAAAATAAATAGGCAAAAGGACTTGTAAATATATAATCAATAAATAAAATGTACTACACACTATTTCAAACTAGGAAATGTGTAATAAAAATAAATGATTAATGATAAAGAAACAATAAAAAGGCAAAACAAGATGGTAAAAAAGAATTTGTTTCTAAAACAAAATGAAAGATTTTTTCACTAGATTAAAACAAGTAAAATCATACTAACTATCATGTTGGGAAGTATGAAAATAAAGAAGTAAAATGGAAGATATGTAAAAGGGTGAAATGGTAATAAAAATATTAATTAATTCAATCAATCATACTAAATCATGTTGAAAGTATGAAAGAAAAAAATTATAAGAGATTGGTCTTAAATTAGTCATACTAATTCAAGCTGGGAAGTATGAAAAATTCAAGAAAATGGTTGAAATATTACATGCACTCAAAAAATAAGAAGATAAAAAGGAAAAATAAAAAATTAATCATAGAACATACTAAATATCAAGATGAGAATCATGTTAAATGACGTGTAACTTCATAATTGATTGAATCTTATCTCAAATTTGACACATGTAATTTTGATGGTGACTTGGTTATTGGAAATTTTTTTGAAGAGGGTCGGGTCCTATCCATAGTCTTACATTGTAACTTGATAAAGAGAACATCAGTAGGGTGGAATAAATATGAAAATTGAGTAATCAAGGATGTGGGTAATAGGAAGAAAAAGATGGTAATTTGTGAGGATGGTCAGGTTTTATCCGTGGTCTTATAAAACAACTCATAAATTAAATCCCAAGGGGGGGTGATCATTACACCAAACAAGAAATTTCAAGAGAAAATATAAGGGAAATAAGGATTTAAAAAGGGAGTGTAAAAAGAAAGACTTAGGTGTCTTATGAGAAGAGCTTAGGAGGCAAGAGGAATATTAAGGACATGAGAAGACACTAAGTGACTAGTGGTCATCTATTCACAATGATAACTTGCTTGCTATAAATTTAAAACCTTGTAGGTAAATAGGTGTGCTACTAAGATCAAGTCATGAAGGTAGATTGGTAAAAGAAAATAAAATAGACCTACCTTCTCATGATGTGTTCCTAATTCTTCAGGACCCCTTACAAAGTCATTGGTCTACTACAAATATTAGGTACTTTCATGAGAAAGTAGGTAGCAATAAATGATTTTTTTATTCTCTTCTAATATACTATCCTATCACACCCCAAATGACTTCATCTCTATGTGAATCTAACTATGGAGTTTGAGATTTGAATAGAAGGAGATTTGATTTGAATCATATCTTTTAGTGTGATTAAACTTTTAATAATATTTTTTCCTTTTGATATCATTACCTTTTGTTTAAATGATTTGGATTTTAACTTTATTTTGAAGACTTTTTAATATTCCTTCTCCATATGGATTTAGAATGACCAATCATGAGAGAGATAGTGATACACATAAATGTGTTGTAGGTTAAGTCTAAAGGAATCTAAGTAACCAAAGACAAATACTAACTAGGATACTTAAGCTTGACAATGAACTAGCTTGTGATCTCAAGTCTCAACTGTGTATATGTTTAGTTTATGGAAAAAAAGGATAAGGGAAGAAGGAGATCTAAAGTGGACCAATAAAAGGACATAGTAATGAGATAATTTTTTTTCTAATTGATCATATGGTAAAGAGAGATAATAACCAAGGGGAATAAGTTAAGTATAACTAAATCACCATAACAAATTATCTGTGAAAAATAAGGATAAGAAAGCAAAAAAATCATGAAGATACAAGAAAGAGAGTTTTGAGAAAAAATATAGAGAAAAGGAAATGGGAAAGCAATAATAAAGTAAAGACAATCATATGAGAACATATAAAATATAAGCAAGATATAGTACATCAAGTAAGAAATCATGATATAAGATAAGCAAAAATTTGACACAGTGTTAAATGATATAATAGATAGAAATAAAATTAGAGCACACATATAATCCAAATATAAATGTCAAAACACCATGCATGTACTCATAAATACTGGTAAATCTATCCACACACATTATCCAACAGATCATATAAGTCTCTATGAAGATGTAGTCAAACTACTACTAAGGTCTCAACAATCTTCAATGAATACTAGGCAAATAATTATTTTTTGATCTCTTCAACTAAAAAATTAGGAATTATCAAAGGATCATGCTGAGGAGGAAAATTAGGCAAAGGCTATTCAGGTGAATTCATGGAAACAAGATCTATGGGAGAAGAAGGAATCATAGGTGGAGAAGGATTCATGGGTGAAGGACTCATGGGTGGAGAAGAATCCATGGGTGAGCGAAGAACCATAGGTGAAGGAATCATAGGTGGAGGAATAGATGGTGGTGAAGGGACCACAAGAGGTGATGAAACCAATAGAGGTGGAGCCATACGAGAAGAAGGAAGAACTTTCTTGTAGGAATAACCTATGGGAAGAGTGGTATAAGGTTCAAGAATGGCTATAAGGTGATCTTTGAGATGTTTAAGTAATTCAACTAAATATAGAGGTTTGTAAATATTGATGTTATTTGGTGAATAAAAATGAGGATTAGTATATTGTTGACAAGAAGGATTTGGTTCCAAATAAGGGTTAGGAATGATAGCTTAAAAATTGTGAATGGTGTCATAATAATCAATAACACCATCATTGGTGATATTGAGGTTTTTATTCTTAAGTAATAGACAAGGACCCATAGAAGGTTGGGGTTGCTTAAATTAACATATTAGGAAATCTTGTCTTTTAGTTTGGTCAATAGCCTCCTCCAAGGTATGTGGAGAGAGAGTGCAGACTCGATATGTTAATTTAGGAAAGAGAGCATTTGTAAAGAGATGAAAGAGGTTATCATCTGCCATGTTATTTTCACATTTGTTTGATAAAGTCTTCCATCTCTTAAAAAAATATTGGGTATTTAATTCTCATGTTGTTTTTAATTAATTAAATAAGCCAAAGTGTTTTTAGGAACATCATTACTTTGGAATTCTTGAACTAAATCATTTACTAAGTCCTCCAAACTAGAAATGGAATGAGATCTAAGTTGATTCTACCAATCCAAGGCATCACCCATGAGAGTTTTGGCTAGGAGCTTAGTTAAAGCAAAAGTGTTTAATTTTACCCAATCCTTGTAAATATTTCCAAATGTTTTAAGGTGAAGGGTGGGATAAATTGACCCATTATAAGAGATTATAGGTGTTATGCCTCCTATATCAATGTTAGCAATTTAAGCAATAAGAGGTTCATTTTGTAGATGTTTAATGGTTTTATTGATTAAAATAGGTTGAGGAATGAGATTGCCTTGAGAATATCAAAGAAGAAGAGGGGGAATTTTTTTTTGTATTACCCAAGCCATTGGTTGTGTATGAGATTGAAGATTAAGGAGGTGGTTTTGAATTCTCATCATTTGATTGGTGTTATTAGCTTGAAAGGTATTTATTTGGTTTAGAGTTTGCAACAAAATTTGATGTGTTTGATTAACATTGGAAGAATTAGAATTGGTATTTATGTTGGTATTAGTGGTTTGGGTACCATTATTAGTATTGATATGAGCTTGAGCAGAACTATGAAATTTTGAGGAACTAGTGGCAAAATTTTCTTGTGAAGCAAAAGATGGACTAGTGAATGGTTGAGAAGAAGAAGCATTAGAAGCATGATTGTCTTTGGTAACAATTGATGAACTAGTGGAAGGATTAATAATGGTGAACCTTATGAGAGGCCCACTAGATGTATAACTAGCCATTTTAGTTGAGATACTATGCATGGAATTAGAAGAGGTTAGAGAAGAAGAAGTCAATCCATAAAAAGGATTTGAAATCAAAGGAAGAGGTTGAGAACCAAATAAAGTGGTACTTCCAAATCATGTTGAGAATTTAGGAGTAGGTGAATGAAGCTCTTAATTTTGACCAGTAATCATGAGGTTGTAAATGGTAGAAGGATCTTTTCCTCCATGTTGAGGAAATTCAAAAATAAAGAAAAGCATTTTGGGAGTATACTCTAACTTAGCTTGTTATTCTAATTAAAAAAGAGGATTTTGATACAAATAGGTATATGGAGGGGTCTCATAGTTCATTGTGCAAGTGGAAATATGAACATTACTAGAATCTAAAATTAGAGCCCTACTCTGTCTATGGGAGACCTTATTAGGATTGGTAAAATTAATCATATCTATTAACTACAATTCAATGTCATTTTCCAACAAAAATTCCATGGTGAAGGGAAAAGAAGAGAGATGAGAAATAAAATATCAAGAGAGGTGATTTAAACTTTATAGGATCAACTAGGTTGATCCAATATAGAAATAAGGACTATAAAACTGTACAGGGTCAACTGGGTTGATCCAATACAGTGTACAAAAGGTAGAAAAATCATTAGGTTGACTAGTTTGATCTAGTACAAAAGACAAGGAACTCAAAAAGCCTAAAACAAATTTTTAAAAATGAAATAAGCTAACTTTGCATGTAATGAAAATTAGTAACTACTAAAAGGAAATAGATAGCTAATTAGATTAACATTGGCTAATCCAATTGAATTACACAAAGCAAAATATTGCACCAATGTTGGCTAATGAAAGGTTTTGTGCACATAATTGAGAAAAGAGAAAAAAATCAACTTGAAAAGTAAAGAGAAATAATTGGTCAACTTGATTGTTAATTATATTATTAAGAATGATTTTAAATGTGATTGGAAGTTGGTTACAAGCAAGGTACTAAATATCAATCTAAGGATGGTTTTAGTTAGTTTGGACTGAAAGGGAATGTAGTGGCAATGATATAGGATTTGTATTAGGGCCTAACCCCTCACTTCACACACCAAAATGATAAGGGTATTGGGTGCTTAGCCAAAATATACCATTAACCATGCTTTATACTAGACCAGAGCATCAAATCAGCTTCCCCCTTGGTGATGAAATCCATGTAGGTTGGCTTAGGGTAGACAATATGTTAAAGTGATTGTTTATGTTTTTTGATTTATCCATGTTTGCATATAATGGAAATAGTGAGACTAAGTGATTAATTGAAAATCCCCTAATTAGACTTTGTGTACTATTCTTAGCATGCAAGCAACATGAAAATAAATGTGTGAGATAATTACTAATAGGTATAAGGTTAATTATAAATTTAAAAAAATGTATAATGTTATCAATATATGTATAAAATAAAAAATAGGGTCAACAAGGTTGAAACTATACTATAGAAGCAAGGTCTGAAAATGAATTGGGTCGGCATTATTAATCCAGTTATTTTACACAGAACACAAAACTAGGTCGAAAGTGTTGATCTAGTTGATTGTGAAAAGTCAATTTTGAAAACTACAAACTATGAAAGAAAAGATAGAAAAGAGAGAAACAAATAATTAGAAAGAAACTTTGGTTGATCAGAGATGTAATGAAGAAGATTGTTGGTCTAAAACTTAGAAGTGTGATTGAGAAACTTATAAACTGGGTTGATAGAATTGATCAAGATGTACAAGATCCTATTGAAAAGTGTTAAAACTATAAGGGGTAAATTGGGTCAATTTAGTAGGCTAAATTAGATGTTTGAAGGGTGGAAACCTATATTGGGTCAACTGGGTCAATCTAATTACTTGTTCTTGAAACTTGTGTAAAGAGAAAAATAGCTAGGTTGATAGAATAGATCTAGAATGTCAAAAATATATGATCAAAATGATGATCAAAATAAATTAAATAAATAAAGGAAAGTAAACAAGTCCTGTAAGGGTTAGTTCACATTAGGTTCACTAAAATGTATGTAATCATAAATGCATTATGTTTATGAATTAATCATAGATCAGATAAGATAGATCACACCTACACTTCCGATTAGGTATACACTTGTTAAGTAGGATCATGAGCAATATGGGGATTTATTATACTTTATTAGGGGATAACTTATATCACTTGTCATAATACATCATGCTAGGAAGGGTTCTAAAGCCTGTAGTCTTACACAATCTCACAATAACCCTAATGGAGTCCTAAGATTTTAAATGTTTACTCTATACTAATAAGAATAAATCAAAATCTAATCTAGTTCTCACCAGATCTTGTGACACAAAGTGGGGGTTAGAAATAATTAAACAAACAACTAAACTAAACATATATTAGAAAACATATACTCATGTCAATGTATATAGAATACTAAATACATGGGGAGAAGTATATAAATGCATTATCTATCTACTCTTACAAAAGAGAAATAAAGTTAGGAATAATTACCTTTGAAGATGAACCTAATGAGCCTCAGTCTCTCCCTTGGACAACGTGCTTCACAAGAGATTGTTGTGGTATGTAAGGATAACCAAGATAAATCATCTCTAGTCTACATAACCTACTTAAGCATCAAAAAGAAATCTTCATAAGACAAGACCTATATCTCCAAAGAAAGTATGAAACCTTAATTTTTATTCCTCAAGTAGAATGATTAATAAGTATGTGTTCATTTGCACTTCTTCGCTAGTAATTATTCTCTTATGAAATTATGGGAAATGACCTTGTATATATAGGTAGATATTACCCTAAATCCTTTTATGAATGTTGGATATACAGGGTCAACCCAGTGTGTTTTCAGGGACAACTTACTAGGTTCATTCTAGGTCGGCCAAAAGGCTAACAAACGAAGAAAGTAAAGAATACCCCAAAACTATATTGGGTCAACCCAGTACAACTAATAGTCAAAAATGATGTTAAGGCAAGAAAAGGAGGAGGTAGGACTAAGAAGAATGAGCTTAGGGTTAATGGTTTTAGGAAACAAGTGTGTAGATAAAAAGTGACAAAAGGGAAAACAATATTATGAAGCACTAATGGTCTTCCTATCCCTTTCTTGGTGCACCCCTTAAGGATACACTCAGAGAGATTGAGACTCGATAGGTTATTACAAGATACAAAATGTTAGTAATCAATAAAGGTTTGAAAATATTACATGTATATAAGCATCATTGAAACACCTCTTGATGAGTAGCATTGGAAGCTATATTTTGATGGATCATTCACAACACATGGATCAAGGGAATGCCTTTTATTCATAACACCATACGGGGCTCTAATCCCTAAGTCATTTAGGCTAAGTTTTCCTTGTACCAATAACATGGCTGAATATGAATCACTTATTATATGGATTTGATAGGTAGTATAATAGAACATACAACATCTAAAGTTTTATGGTGATTCTCAGTTAACCATCAATCAAGGTACAAAGCATTTTTAGACTAAGAATGACAAATTGGTACCATACAAATCCATGGTTGACACTCTTGAATAGTATATTATTGATATATAGTTTGAGCATATACCAAGGGCTAGTAATATAATAGCAAATTCCTTGGCCATTATTGGATAATTGATTCATCATATAGACACATACAAAGAATACTAGTTTATCATTTAAAATTTTATAGTACTAGCTCATGAACCTTCAACTATCATAATCATTTGTGATATTATTGGTCCCAGATCTACTTGGTTTTTAGACCTATATAACTATCTTCATGACCAAATAATTCTACTAGACTTATCCCATAAACACTATAATGCCTTTATCCACCATGCCTAATGTTATAATTTACTTGGACCAACCCTATACCAGTATAATTTTGATGGAACTCTACTTTATTGTTTAACTTCAACAGAATCTACATTAGAATTATAAGAAGTTCACAAAGGAGTATGTGGATCCCATGCTAGTGAGGCCATCTTATCTAATAATATTTTATGTACTAGGTATTATTGGCCAATTATGGATGTAGATGTAGCTACATATGTGAAAAGATGTGATAAATGTCAATGGCATGCCAATTTGATACATGCCCCAACCAAGACTTTAAAACCAATGCTTACACCATAAGCATTTTATACATGGGGATTTGATCTCATTGGGAAGATAAATCCCACCTCATCTGATGGCCATACACATATCCTTACTACATAAAATATTTCACTAAGTGGGTTGAAGTTATACCCTTCACTTACGTGACTAGAAAGTAGATTTCCAAATTCATTTTTAACCATCTCATTTTACACTATGGTATCCCCTCTGACATTATATCTGATAATGGTAGATCATTCAAGAACAAGGATGTTGAATTATTATGTGCCAAGTACAATATTAAAAAACATTTTTCCATGGACTATTATCCACAAGGTAATGACCAAATAGAAGTATAAAATAAAACCATTTTCAACATCCTTAAAAATATTATCAATGATGTAGACCATGATTGGCACCTCCAAATATTTCACACTCTCTGGGTATACTATTATAATCACCATACTCAAACATGAGCCACTCCATATTCACTTTATTTATGGTATTGAAGCCATTCTTCCCATTGAGGTTGAGTTACCTTCTTTACACATATCTTTGAATCATGTTTTGGATGATGAAAATTATCACATAACTTGTCTACAAGAGCTATAATTACATGATGAGAAACTCTTAGCCACAGTTAACAATCTTTAATTATACAAAAATCAATTTCATGGCCACTACAATCAGCATGTGAAACATAGAGGATTTGAACTTGGTGATTTTGTTCTTAAAGAAAACCAAAAGAATACCATGGCCAAGAGGAAACATAAATGCAAGTTCAAACCCAATTATGTTATCCCATTAATCACTATTATAAATTATGACACTAGAGCATATAGAAATGATACACTAGATGGGGATAAACTTGATGAGCCAATGAACATTATATACCTCAAGCAATACTTTGCTTGAGAGACCTAGTGTATTATCTTTGAGGAGATTTTTAGTTGTAACATAATATCAACTTTCCTCTTTGTATCATTTTAAAATTATATCACTTTACCATTCCACTAGGCTATTCTACCTTACCTTTTCTATCAACTGAGTTTTTTTTTTTTAAATGCCCTACTTAGTCCATTTGACCTTGGTTCTATTCCATTGGTTACCAAGATGCTTTTAGCATGAAGATCTAGAATATTTTCATTAGTTATTTCAAGTATTCTAGATAGAGGCCATATTTTAGAGTAGTATGACGTGGTTTGGTAGTTAATTCCTTCATTTCTTATTCCATTATATACCAAGTGGGCCTGATTATAACCACCTTTAGGAAAATCAGTGTCTCATAGGCATGCTACTAATTTTAACTACCTATGGGAAAATTAGTATCATTGATCTATACCATTATATCCTAGTTATAATTGTCTATGGGCAAACTAGGGGAAACACTCATTTATCATGCCTTAAAGTACCACCTTGCTATTCCTATGTTATATTATGCCACTTTCTAACTTTTCTTATTTTGTTTGAATTGGTTGCTACGCTAGTGAAACTCATCAATTGTAAGATATAAATATAGTGATTTGAGATCCCATCCTAGGACTATGTATGAAACACTCAATTTACATTAAGGTCAGCTCAGTCACCCTTTTCCCACACTCTCGCTATTTTACAAGCAACCTAATTAACACTCTCATTATTTTATGATCAATTCTAAGTTTGAATGCTCTCACCATTTTATGATCTTGGACCCTTTAGTATCTCATAATTCTCCATCGATTTGAGATGATCCAAAATTTCCAAAAACATTTTTAAAACCATTTTATAAAATCCAAAAACAATACCCATTAACCACTTCTTTGCCTTAAGGATCCTAGGAACCCTCACTAAGTCACAATAAACCACTTGTCATTTAGTTTCCCCATCCTTTTTGGCCTTTAATCTCATGATCTCACCATTTTGAAAGTTAATTCATATATTCTTCTATAACATCTATCATATTTTCTTTCTCATCATTTCATTCTATCCCATTTCTTGGGAGAACTACATTTAACTTAAAGTTTTTGTTGGATATTTTATCTATGGAACTATGTAGGTAGTGTCCACTTGCCTAATGCATCTAGAGATAGATTTACCACCCCCTTAATTTTCTTCTATTCCCCCATTTTGTTTCTCTGTCTCTTATCATCTAGGGATAATGTTCTTCATCTTGTTTATATCATGTTGTTTATACTAACATTGTGATTAACCATTATTTATTTATTTCTTTTTATTTATCTTTTTATTTCTTTTCTTGATGTTTTATTTATTTTATTTCTTATTATGCCTTTATTTAGTCTATGTTCATTCATTGGGTGATTCCATGTGTATTATTCTTGAATCCATCCATATTCATATGTCAACATTATCATCATGGTTTTTTGTTAGAGGTACAATCATTGATGAATGGGGGGGATTGATTTAGTGATGTAATATAACCCAATTCAATTCCCAATTATTAAATATTCAACAGACATCAATCTTGATCAAGTATCATAAGCATGAAAGCACATACATCCAAAGCATAAATAAGAACATACATCACATGAACACATCATATATGTGGAAAACCCTCTTGGAGGATAAAATCCATTGAATCTTTCAAGATAAACTATAGTACTATAAAACAAGATCCAACATTTATACCAACACCCACTAATCAAAGAGTACCCATCCCTTAGTTTAGTGAGACACCAATCCCATAAGGAGTTGTTGCCCCTGTCTAGCTAAATGCCCACTACAACTAGACCTTTAACAAGATTTACCTTATAAGGAGGAACCAAACCCCTAAGTAACCAATCACCCACTTAGTTACCTGAATGGATCACATTGAAAACCTATTTCTACTCTTCAATTGATGATGATAACATTTTTTTGCATTCTTCTCTCTCAAACTACCTCTAGGACTAACTCACTCAAACTACCTCTTCTAGGCTCATTAGGTCCATTGACCTATGTTTTCTCTTACATCAACTTGATTAGACATGCATGATTAATACTATTAACTCTCTATTAGACCTGAATTACCTATACCTTCTCTTTCAAAGGTTCTTTCCTTCACTTGAATCCACTTTTTACACATATCCCAATTAGTCCAATTATGTCTTGTATTTATACCACACTCTTCCTTTAACCCATCTTGGTCAGCTAAGATGATTACATATTTGAACCACACTAAAAATAGGTCCAAACATACATTATATGTGAGAACCACACTCTTCATAGGTCAGTCATTACGTCAATGGCCCCAAACCACCATTAGGTCTTAGTGAGATCTAAATTAATTAGGCCTACTCACCCATACATTACATGTGAGACTACTTAGACCTCCTACATCCTTTACAATGCTTCAAACACATCAAAAATATTTATAATATCCCCTTATTACTCCCATATGGGTCCATGCCACCTAGAACATCAACTCAACACTCAAACCTATGAATAAGGTCTCCTTGCTCTTCAGGTCTTCATATACATAAAACATATTATTAAACTTCTAATTAAAATGCATAAATATTTCACATAGACATATTAATAGATCACATGGGTGAAACCTTCAGGACCTATGCAACACTTTTATGTGATTTATACTCTTCAACATAGTTTCAAATCACTTAAATCAATTCTAACAAAATGACCACTTAGACTAGTTATATATAATCAAATTATAGTCAAACTATTTTGACCCTCCATATATGATTAGTGGCATATCAAAAAAACAAGTTCCTTATCATATTCATTAGATATTTATAGAACATCTCCATGATAATTTACTTCCTTAAATTTTTTCAAAACACCTTCAACTTATCTCTTCAATATGGTCACTCAATCTGCCAAAGCATTCAACAAACATAATCAACTTATAAGAAATTATTCATACTAAAGATAGATTATTCAAACCTCAAAAATACAATAGATGTTTCTTATGGAGTATAAAACACTTTATAATAGTTATTTCATCTTTAAACATCAAAATACTATCAATAACAACTCAATTATATTTCTTGGGTCACTTGTAGACCATGGTCAAACACATAGTCAGCCTTGGAACTTAATAACTTTGACTTTATGAACATTAAAACCTTCTAACTAGATTCTCTAGATGCATCTTGAATTCCTTTACAAATTTTATTTTTTAATCAATAAATTCATCCTATATCAAAATATATATCTCAAAAACTATATACTAGTTTTCCCTCATTAATTTGAGAATTCAAATTCCAACAGTCACTGTTCAAACACTAAACATCAGACACTTTGAACTCATCTCATGATCCCTAGAAAATTTAAATAAATACACATTGTCAATCTCCTCAAAATCATCCTAACATTAACTTACAATCATTTTCCATCGATCCTTGACATGGGAATCCATGATCATGCCACTTGGTAGCTCTACGTGCCTTTTGCATATTGACTATTTAAATTGATGCACTCCATCAATATCCATCTATAATAACACCCATGCACCATTTATCTTCTATCAACTTAATGAGATTGAGACACATGTAACTAGTGTGTAACTTATTACCATCCTTTGACATATTAACTTTATATGCATCATTGATCACAGTCTGACAAGATCACATGCTTTATTAGATCATTATCTAGTTAGATTAAATTCTCAACATTAGATTTATGATCTTATTAAATCCTATCTGTAGCTATTTGATATCAGAAAATTGGCTAATAATGGGAACTTATTATACTCTATTGAACTCTATTTGAGAAGCCAACTTTGCACCTTAATAACTTTTGCTACACTCCATGTCTAAACCTAAAATTTGACACATATGATCTCCTTATATATGGAAATCCATACATATATCAAAATAATCTTGAAACCTTCACATGTGTGAAATATGATGTCATAAAAATGATTACTCATCCTTATCTATCAAGATGACTACTTGAGCTTAGACAATCAAATGACTATTTTGATGAATTACATTCACTTTCATAAGTACTCTAAGCACTCATAACATATCATATGGTCTCTAAAACATGTCCATGCCATCAATTTATTCACTAATTTAAATACTCTTCAAACCATCAAATAGATCACTTTATCATTAATGCACTATGAATCACATGCTCTCTTTGACAATAATAATAACCAAACATCAATGACTATGCTCAACATTTTTATCATTAGTGCATTGTTTTCAATTGTTTATTTTATTGTGTGTTATTAATTATTCATATTTAATCCATGTTCTCATGGCGTTCTATCATGATTCCTTACATCATGTGATATAGCAAAAATTATCTCTGAGAATCTACATGGCAATGAAACAACAATATATATATCCTTGGCCCAAGTAAAATTATTGATCTAATCCAAATTATATCCTACATAGAGTAATTAAACAATAAAATAATTTTCCTCCTTGCTAGTTTGGACTATCATTTCCCTAATCATAGTTTTCCCAAATTCATATTTATCCTCTATACCAATTTGTCATCATCTTCCATATCATGTTTGTAATAATCAAGGTACTAATGATTATAACTGCCTCTATTCAAATAATTGTATACCATCCCACTTTCATTATAATGATTCTAAATACATTAAATCAAATCATTGTGTTTTCATCAATTTTGAGGTTAATGATTATAAATACCTTTTGGCAAATCATTATCTTTCTTTTACCCAACTGAGGCACATTTTCATGGCGTTCTATCATGATGCCTTACATCACATGTTATAGCAAAAATTAGCTCTGAGAGTCTATATGGCAATGAAATAGCAATATATATCCTTGGGCTAAGTAAAATTCCTGATCTAATCCAAATTATATCCTACATAGATTAATTAAACAACAAAATAATTTTCCTCCCTGCTAGTTTGGACTAGTATTTCCCTACTCACAGTTTTCCCAAATTCATCTTTATCCTCTATACCAATTTTTCATCATCTTCCATATCATGTTTTTAATAATTAGAGTACTAATGATTATAACTAACTCTGGTCAAATCATTATATACCATCCCACTTTCATTATAATGATTCTAACTACCTTTGAGAAAATCATTGTGTTTTCATCAATTTTAAGGTTAATGATTATAACTACCTTTTGGCAAATCATTCTCTTTCTTTTACCCAATTGAGGCATGTTTTCATTATGTTAATGCTTAAAACCACTTTGGGAAAACCATTATCGCTATCTAACCAATTGGGACATATTTTTATCCTAGTAATGTGTATAACTTCCTATGGGAAAATCATTGTTTTCCCTTTTTACTAATTATAATAACCTTTGAAAAAATCAGTCTCTTGTTACCCTAAACCTTTTTTAATGATTATAAACACCTTTGGGCCAAATCATTACCTTTTTATCTCACTTATGATGATGATTATAACCACCTATGGATAAATCACCATGTTTTTCTTCCCTCACTGGTGTAGATTTATGTGCCATTGATTATAACCACCTATGGACAAATTAGTCCCTTCCACCCCATTTCATCATTTTGGTCCAATCATTTCCTTATTTTGAGGGACTAATTACCGACCCCTTTTCCAACTACTCCTTAAGGTGGTACCTACACTTCATACATTACCATTGAAGACGTAAGCATACATGACCTTTTCATTGGTTGAGAAGACATTATTGTGTTTACACCTTATAATGCCTTTCCAAATAGGGGAAAACTATAGACACCTAAAACTAGCCACTAATGGCCTTCAATCAAACTTCAGATCAATTTTTACTACTAATTAAAAATTAATCCTAAGAATCATTAAACATCCCAAATTTTCTTGTGTATCACTCATCAAGGCTCAAAATCACATTGAGACATCCCTAATTGGGGTACCTACCATATGAAACAATAACCTCTCATGGATTCATCTCTAATCATCCTACAACATCACACCATGAAATTTGGCCTATAGACCTATTAAGTGGGGAAAGTGCACACAAAAAATCAAATAAAATATTAGAAATGCTAAAGACCTAATCATAATTAATTAAAATTATAAACATAATTAACTGCTTAGTTTAATTATCCATTAATAGTTAATGAAATTCTAAAAAGGAAATTTAAAAATTCAAATATCCTAAATTTTTCATAATCAACCATTTGTGAGTTATCAAGCCTTTGCAAATATCTCACCCATGCCTATTCATTTCAAATCATTTAATTTTGACACCTTTTAACCCTACTAGGGTTAATTAACTCATTTACATTAGGTTTGAACCCATTGCATGTTTAAACCAAACTTTAACTCACATTGAGTTTGGGTTAGTTATTAATCCTATAAATACAAGCCTTCACCTCTTTATTTGGAGAGCGTAGATAGAGAAAAGTTATAATGCAAGTTCTATATAAATATTGAAATAAATAGTGTTATAATGCCAACATCATAAGCCAAGCCATCAAGCCATCACAAGAAATAATGCATATCAAAGCCAACCATGGTGCCAAGGAGAGGAGATAGCCAAAATCCATTACCAAAGACTCTTTAAGCATAAGCCGAGCAAGCCATGAAAAAATAACTTTGAGTTCTCAAGGAGGGTAAGGAATTTTTCATTCTTTGGATTTTAGTTGTGCTTTCATATTTATTTTTTTCACTATGCTTTCCCTAAGATCTAGGCTTAAAGATGTTAGCATATCAATGTGTTGATTTTATTTATTTTGTGAAACTAACACTTGTTATAACATCCTCTCTATTTTAAAATTCCTATGATCACAATAACTTCCAACACCTATTCCTTTTCAAATATTATTATCTTTAGGATTAGGTTTTATACATAAGAAGGCCTTTGTTATGTCAAGTCTATGTTGATTATAATTTTCCTCCTTAAATGTGATGATCATCAGATTTGTCCTTTTCCTTAGATTGAACCTTACCTCACTTGGTATGAATATTAAATTTTACCCTAATCAAGATATGGTTCTTACCAATAAAGCTATTTACATTAATCTACCTATGTTGACTATATACAAGGGTCTGAGTATCAATATTGTATGAGAGGAAAGTGGTCTATAGTTGCTTGAAAATCCTATAACACATTCACATCCTCATTCATCACTTTTGGATGAATATCCTATTATTACCATACCACTCCTTATGATCATGAATGGTCCACATATTACCCTTGATGGTCTTTACACAATATGTTCAAAGTGATTTCATGTAGATGACCATTAGTTTCTTAGTAGGGTGAATGACTTATATAGACCTATCCTATATGAGTTCATTGTTTTTGAGGGTCAAAGGGGTATTTACATTTTATCACATGGTTTAGACTTATAATGAAGTGTGGATGGGTGGAGGAGGATGACTGTGGAGTATCTGGGGGGTAGAACATGAAGATAGGGTTAAAACATAGTATAAATGGTAGTGAAAATAATATGAAATGACATAGGTATGGAAATATCATGAAATGAAACATAAAACCCATTATAAGAAAACTCACAATAACCTTTAACACCCTAACACATATAACCATGCAAGCATACCACTTTGGAGGAAAAAAAGGTACACACAATCCAAAAGTGAAACCTATGAATCTCTAAAAAAACCTTAACTTTAGCTAAGAAACTTTAATATTTCCTAAAACTAATCGTGTGAGTTTTAGATACGAGGGTAGTTTTAGGTCTCTAATAATATCATGGAAGCTAAAATATGTGCTCATAAGGCTATGATGATGACCTAATATGACTATAACACCTCATTTCATGTTCTTAGTTGTATGTAAAAGCTCTAAAGGTGCCACTAAGCAACTCAAAGTGCTACAACATAGTGAACCTCAAATGCATATAAAATCTTTCTTTGAATACACCCTTTGAGATGATAATAGGTTGATGGACCTTAAACATGAGCAAGGAGGTATGAGAAAACTTGAAACACTCCATTAATCCTCCAACATTGTCATCTCCTTTTGATGAGAGCACGCAATAATCTATTCACCACCCAAATCTACTTGTAGACTACATATTATGCCAGTTTGGTGATTTGTTGGTTTTTTAAGATCACACATGTGAGAAAAACACTAAAAATTCCATAAGAGGTTCCTTTGAGACCTAAGGAAATAGGATAAATCATTTTTTTTACCAAACAAGATAAAAGTCCCTCAAAACCATTCTATTTTACTTAACCTGTGTAGCCACGGATGAGGCTTAGATCCCTTAAGTTCTTAAGCAATGTTTATAGAGCTTAGGAGACCAATATAAAATCAAATGCTCATGGATGAAATATGACCAAGTGTATTTCCCCTAGTTAATATCTTGGGCCTTAATTCTCTCTCCTACATTTAGTCTGAGCACAAACTTGAAGTGCACTCTAAGCCTACCAATGAGCTTGAGGGGAGGATATGTTAGTTTTGAGCTCTCTAGGCACTAAAATGCTCTAGTTTTTTCCCCTCTTGCCATTAATTACCTCCCTCTTCAAATACCTAACTCCACCTAAGTCAATATATATTGTATAGATCTATACCATTTAGGAAACCTTTGTAACCTATAATTTTTTTGTATTTTCTCTTGTTTCAGACCAAAATACATTGTTAGCAGGCATGATGGAGGAAAAATAGGAGTCATTTGATGTTTAGAAGTCCATGGTATGAATTAGGGGAGTTGAAAAGTCATAAATTAGCATGTTTTTGTCTAATAGAGGTAATTAGGCATTGAATTTGGTAAGAATGGGTTCAATAGTGTATGAAAATGCCCTATTAGTGGTCCAATAAATCTCATGAGGTCTATTGAAGGTATGGATAATTTATTAGTGGCCCATCAAGGTCAAATTAGGTCTCAACATGGTCAAAAATATTGATTTTGGCACACACTCATGACCCTAAAAAGACATATGAAAATAATATTATACTAATATCTATGAAGAGACCTTTATGACTTATTAAATATCTTAATTTTACCTCTTTATACTTCTCATGATGTTCTTGAAAGCTTGCAATATGAACATACCTTATATAATTGGACATATCATAGTGCTTATGAATCTTCATTAGACTACCTTTTTAACTCACCTCCACCATGGCACCTTTGACTATTAAAGATTTATCACACTATCCATGGAACCTTACACATAATCAAACATCATGAAAATACTTTTCCAAGTTGAAATAGAGGTAGGAAAGACCATCAAGTAATTTTATAACAAGACAAGATAGTGAACTAGTGAACAAACCAAACTCACAAGATGGATAACAACCATGAATACTAATGATCTCAGATCAGGAATCATAGACTTGAATTTGACCCCTTTATAGGTCTGAGGCTATAAAGTGGTCAAAATTTATGGTGAATCAACTACCTTGACCAACCTACTTGTCAAGGGAACTCATAACTCTTTGAATTGCTCTATGATTAGTAAATGAACCTTTGAATACACATAGACTCTACTCAATACCTTGCATAATTTGAGACTCAATGAGACAAAACAAGAAAAAAATTAAAATATAATAAAGGAAAACACACACACACTAACAAACAACAAGACAAAGGAACAAACAACCAAACATGTGCATAAGCACTTAGAAGGAAGAGACAAACACTAACTATTATGTATAGGAGAACCATGATGAAAACTAATAACAAAAATTGAGAAACATCCCATTAATAGGGATGGGGATTTATTCATCATTAAATATGGATATTTGGAAAGCATTAATTTCCTTAGAGCTGGTGATGAAATAAGGTCCACTCCAAAGGATGTCAAATTTGGAGTGTTTCCCTAGCTTGACATGGTCTTCATCCCACTTGAGCACTATATCTCCTTATTGAAAGGTCTTGGATGGATATATTTTATAAAATGACTTCTTGACTTGGTGTTGACTATACCACATGGAATGCATGACACTATCCCTTATCTCTTCTAACTCTCTTATCTCATTCTTTCTCACATGCATTCCATCATCTTCTAAGATCTCAAGTTGGTGAGCAAGCTCTAAGGATAGCAGTTCAAGGAAAATAGGAAGTAGTTCATCTCTACCATAAATAGGGAAGTAAGGAGAGTGTCTATTATACCTCTTAGTTTGACTCTGTCTACCCATAAGGTAGTATTCAAATTTGTATGTCATTCTCTTTGACTATCCTCTATGGTCCTCTTAATGATCCTTATCAATTTTTTGTTTGTGGACTTTGTAAGTCTATTTCCCTATTGGTAATAGTTGGATGAATACTTAATATAGATTCCATATATAAGGTTCCATTCACATACTATATCACTACTGAAGGAAAAGGCATCATTTGATCTGTTATTGAAGGTACACCAAACCTAGTCATAAGATTGTCATCAAAATCCAAGATTGAGTTTTCATTTACTTCTTTAAGTATAGCTTCCTCCACCTACCTTGTGAAGTAATAAATGGATATTATGACCCACTTATTCCTAGTAATATAAGGGGGATCTATAATGCCTATGATTTCTAAGCCTCATTGCATGAAGGGATACTCAACTTGGATAGGTTGTAAGGGTAAGGTAATTAACCTTTATTTATTGGTGAACATGGCACACTTAGAACACTTCATGACCCAAGTATGTGAGTCTATAAACAAGGTATGCCAAAATTATTATAATCTAATGATATTTTAGGTTGTATTCTTGACAACAAAGTTTCCACCTATAGGCCCATAATGAAACTGTTCAAATAACTTGTCAATTTGACCTGATTTAGCACACTTCAAAAGCATACCTATTATATCCTTATTGTAAATAAATCCATATAAAAAGATGTAAGGTATGTCATATATCCTAAAATTTCTTTATTTTTCCTATCTAATCCTATAGTACATTGGCCTATTTAGATAAACTTGACCCCATCATTGGTCCAATTGAGAGGAGTTATTTTTGCAGCTTCCTACTGACTATCATGGACTTCAAACACTATGTCTTTATATTTTTTAACATATACAACAAGATGTTCATATATCTCTCTACCTATTATCATCTTGGTAACTCTCACCTCAATGTCATACTCCATACATTTTGTCACCCAACCATATTTCTTCTCACTTAAATCTCTGTTAAGTATGAACTCCTTGATGCTTGGGTAAACTACCATCACAATGAATTTTTTATTAGACACTGTGTATGAAATTTTTAATCCCTCTCATAATATAAAGGATATTATTTTATAAAAATGTGTACCTTTCTTCATATCCTTCTAAGGCTTGACTGAAGAAATCAATTGGTTGTTCTAGTCCTTCATCATTATATTGCATGCACATATAATAAATGGCTTCAACTATGGAGAATGCATACATGAAAAAATATTTGATAAAGTCAAGATAGATTAGGGTGGGGGATTTATATATGACATAATTTATGGCCTAAAATCTTATCTTTCCTTCCTTGGTCCATGTGAACTCCTTGTGCTTCTTGAGCATATGAATAAGTGGCATCACTATCTCTAAAAAATACTAGAATGAATCTCCTTATGAAGTTAATATTTCCCAAGAAGCTATGAAAAAAATTATTATCGGGAAGGGGTAGATATAATATTTATTTAATTCTCTCAAGGTCAATAGAGAGGAAATATTTTGACACAATGTGTCCTAACAGTCTGCCCTTATGGACTACAAATATTTACTTCTTGGGGTTTAAGGAGACCCCAAACTACCTACACCTAACAAAGAATAACCTCAAGTGTGCCATGTGATATTTATGATCCTTTAAAAACATATTAATGTCATCAAAAAATATTAGAACCATATCATTAATTATCCCTTAAAAGGAAACATCCATTGCCCTTTGGAAAGTTTCCCCTACATTTGAAAATCTAAAAGAAATCTTCATGTATGCATAGGTGCCCCACTTAGTTATGAAGGTAGTATAATGTATATCTTCCTCCCTCACAAATATATGATTATAAATTGAGTATCCATAGAGTAGAGATAACCTCTTAGAGACTACAACCTTTTCAAGGATCTAATCCATGGACAATAGTGAATAATGGCCTCTCAGAGACACCTTGTTAAGGTCTCTAAAATCAACACATAGGCATATCTCTCCATTATTATTCCTAATAGGCAAAAGGTTTCACACCCATTAGGAATTATTAATAGGGAATATTATATTAAATTTAATTAGTTTATTCAACTCCCTTCTCATGAGCTATTCAACCTTAGGGTTGACTGGCCTTTACTTTTACCTTACCAGTTTTGTATTATCCTCCAACTCTATGGTGTGTTGGGATAACTTGAGGTTAAAAAAAATTTAAATCATGGTAATCCCATGAAATTAAATATTCAAACTCATAAAATAAGGATATAAATGTATTTCTCTCTTCCTTGGTGTTCACTTCCCCAAACTTAAGCAATTTGTCTTTGAAAATGACTAGCTTCTCATAGTGTTCCTCTTTGGTTGAGATACTCACCTTGTATTTCCTCAACTGATCATATTCATTAAAAATAATCTCCAATTTCACCAATACTTTGGGAAAAATTTTATTATTTAACTATACAATCTGGTCATCAAATTGATGTTGTAGTCTACCTTGGTTCTTATGATAGAATTTTGCCTCATGCATGAGAAAATAAGAAACCTAATTATCATTATTATAAACTTTCCAACTCACCTCATTATTAGGTACTAATGGATTACACACAACCTTGATTTGTGATTTCCCTTGAGTTCCTTTGACTCTATCATCAATGTCATATTGTGCACTAATGGTATCTAGTCTATCTACATGATGATTTGACTCTTTAATTATAGAAAGGATGTCAAAGGATAAGAAGTCCTCTAAGAGATCCCAAAATTGATGCTTGTAGGCCTTCAAAAGATTTTTTTTAATGCAATAATACCTCTCACCTATTACACCACTAACTTACTATCCCCCTTGACTTGAAAGAGCCTAATTCCTCTTCTCCTTGCCCATTATAGTCCATGGATGAGGGCTTCATATTTTTTAGTGTTTGAAGTAGAAATAAATTAGAATGTTAATGAAGAATATTTCCTCTTTTAAAAAAAGCATCAATTCATTCCCACTCACTTTCTTTGATGTTGATCCATCAAATAATAAAGTCTATATGCCTTCATACTCTTGAGTTGGGCTTATGAAACTAGGTAAAATAGCTACTTCTTCATGTATATAGTACACACATAGGGTTTCAACTTTAGTAGTCTTGTAAGGGTCGTAACCATGGTTGTCAATTTCCCATTCATGAAAGAATAGATCTACGATGCCTTCAATATGGTCTTTGGACTCTTGATCATTGATATGATCATCTTCATATAAGATAGTGTAGTTCATATTGGAAAGATTAGGCATGTAGGGTTCTAATTGGAACCTAAAAATAGGTTCAGACCTAATGGTATCCATTGTCCCATACCAAGTCTTAAATACCATGTATAACCAGTCAGAGGAAAGATACCCCCAATTTTTGTAGTGAAATCCCTAGATAGGCATAGGGAAAAGTATGGGGAAAGGTCAACTACCATGACATCTTGGGAGATGGTATAGTTAGGGCTGGAAACCAATACTATATTTAGGTCCTTAAGAACACCTAAAGTCTTTATGGGAGACCCATCTAATTTCAAAACTCACTTTTCATTGGGTTTATACTTGAGTTCTAACTTATCAACTATGGATTTTATCATAACATAAGTAGAATCACCAATATCTATCATAAAATTATGGAAAAGGGAGTATCCTATTATGACTGATAAGTATATGTGAGGTGGCTTGAATACTTTAGGATCTTGAGGTTCATTAGGTTGACTATCATTAATAAAGACTGCACTTACCTTATTAGCTTATTTTCTCATGAGTGAATGCTTAGAGATCTCTTTGTTAAGGAGATATTTCTACCCTAGAATGAGTAGATAATCCCACATAGGAATACTAACATTAGACTTCTTCACATAATCCATAATGTTTAAGAGATATCCAACTACCTTGCACTACATCTTAGAAGTAGAAGCATCACTTTTTACTTATGTGACTTGGGCAATGAAAGGACTCCTCTACTATTGCCCATGTCCTTGTGATGTCTACTATGTTAGAGATGTTTTTAGATTGCATCTTGAGTGTAATCCTCTTTATTTATTTGGGCATGGGTTGGATTTACCTTAGACTACCTCAAATTGTCTTCAACCATCCTTCATTTAGACCTTATGTGGGCTACAACTGAGTTATCTATCTTGAGCACATTCTAACCCAAATTTGTTGCCACTTGATCAAAAGAGTGTTCAGCTTATTGAAAGTTATAAAAGGTGGTATAAGTATGTTCCTTACTTATATTTTCTCCTTATTGACTTGGACCTTTAGTTGGGGTCATAAAATTCATGTCTCCATGAGGCACTTAAGAGCCTTCTTTATGTTGTGAAGGAGGCATGTTATCATGTGGTTGAAAAGTAGGACTCTAATTTATATAAGAAGTTTGAAATCATTCACCCCTAGAGACATTATAATCTCACCTTATTTCCCCCATGGAGTAGACCACTGACCTTTTTGTGCATAGTTATTTTTAGTTGGCACTAACGCCCTTAAACTGATAGCAACATTGGGGTTGAAACTATTGTAAGGTTTGGCCTATGTAATCTGCCCTTGGTCTTGTTGTTTAGGTTGATGCGGAGGCCTATTATATGGCTAAGATCAATATGGAACCTGGAAAGGGGATTGATTAGGTCTATAGGATGTATTATGTTACCTCTCCAAGGCTACTATTTTTTTCTTTTGTGCTTTGAGTAACCCCTCTATCTTACCAAGCCTATCTATTTGGATTTCATCTTATTGATCTTGGTTATTTGGGGTTGGTAATGGAGAAATGGTGGGGGTAGGGGGTTATATTAATGGAAATAAGGGAAAGAGAGCCTAGGAGTAAGCTTACCTTCTTAGATTAGGTATTTCTCTAATCTTATAGATATTTCATATGCTTATAAAAGTGTAATCCCCCTCATGGATTATATAATCATAGTTAAATTAGAATTCAAATCCCTTAGATAGTATAGGAAGGAATGGGTAGGGGTAAGCTTGATCATGATAGGAATCCTATCCCAAGTTTTTAAAAATATATAATTAAAATCTATCATGGATTCTTGGGGTGCTCTTTTGATTGAGGGGATTTGTTCTACTAGGGAAACACGATCATTTCTATCCTCAAAATTCTTACATAAACAATCACCGAATTCATCTCATGTGTTTATAGAAGTAGGAGTGAGACCCCTATACCATTGAAGTTCTTTACCCTAAATGAGGTTTTCAAGAGTATCATGGCTACATTCTCTTAGGTTATGTTGTGTGCTAAGCACAAGTTGGCTATTTTAGCTATGTGTTTCATAGGTGTGGTGGAGTTTTATCTTATAAAGTAGGGAATAATTTTAAGGGTAGTAGCTGGTATATCATCAAAATGGTTAAGGTTGAAATGAAAACCATTAAAATTTACAAATGCTTGCATTCTAGGTTTGGCCATTGGGATTAAAGGACTTGTAATAGATTGTGTTTGGGTAGAATTGGTAGATTTTGGGTAATTAAGAGGTGTAGGATTAGGGTTAAACCTAGGACTTGTAATAGATAGTTCAACAAATTTAACCTATTTACCTTTTAAAGATGAACTAGTGGAAACCTTTTACATGAAAATTCTTATTTATCTGCAATTGATTATCTTTGGCCAAAGTTGTCAAATCATATCTCAAGGCTATTGATAGCTGGTCCCACTAGGTGTGCCAAATGTTTTAGCTACCAAAGTTTCACCCTCTTGACCAATATTGTTCAAACACTTCTCAAACTTAGACTAATATTCAATTGACCTATAAGTTGTAGGCTACCTAAATTCTAGGTTAAACCTCTAGTTTTGATTGGGATAAGTCCCCTAATTTCTCACTTGAACCCTCTCTCTAAGAGATAATTATAATGTGATGAAAAGGGAAAAGAGATAGAAAATTATAAAAGAACCTACACTAAAGTGGTTATGCACCCATATTTGGACATCCTCTCTTGGTTTGTCCCTTAAATACACTAATAAAATTGATGAAAAAAATAACTGATGAGACCCCTTGATAAATTATTAAGCATGAATTTTTTATGTGAAGATAAATTTGAATCTTTGTAAATTGAAGTCCAAGAACCTAGGTCTACAAAATACATTGCTAGTCCATCAACACATCAAGAACATTCATGCCTATCAATACTTCACACAACCTACATAGACTGATGACATGAAATTAGGTACATGAAAGGAATTATAGAATATAATGACACTCATACATTCTTTAAATCAACTCTCATAAGGTACACTAACTATCAAACATGAAGTCTAAAACTATTCTTCTATTGATTCAAAGGTAGTAGGTATAATTTTACCAGAGCTTTACTACACCCATTTGAAGGATGAGAAAATAAGATATTAATGACTACTTAAATAGAATTTTTGAGAGGGAGGAGAGGATAATATAGGTGTAGGAGAGGCCATGAATGAGACCAAGGTGGCACATGGCAATTACAATAGTCATAATCACTCTTCCCATGTATTTATGTCCTTCATTGACTCCTTTTTAGCATTGAGATGAGGTATGGATCCTATAACTTCCTTATTTGACTTCATTAAAATATTTAACATACCCAAAATAGTTCATCATTCCATATAATGACAATTATTAGGCACATATATGGTGTTATTAGGCATCCAAGAGGCATTGAATAGCCTCTCCATCAATGTGCATTTGACATGTGTCTAAAATTTTCTTCATTCCTTGATAATAGCCTTCAATATGGAATACAATCACTTAAATAATAGTTAAAATTCCCCAAGGTGACTCATTAATTCCATAATGCCATTCTATGCCCACTAGACCCTTCTATATGTAAGGTAAGTAGGCCTATTATGCTATCTCCTCATCTTTTTGCTCATTCACTATTTAAATGACTAAGATAGATGAACAAAGTTCTAAAATAATATAATAAGACTTATATTATTATTATCTTAAACCTCTACATTATCATTTAGACTTCTCAAGTATCCTTCACCTATAAACACATTTATTTTGATTGATTAGGCCATTTAGACTAGTCTTATAGACTAGCTGATTGGGAGGAGGTAACAAAGACACAGGTAACTTTAAGAATAATTATAATCTTGGAGGAGTAGAAAAAGTCCTGAAATAAACCTTCCCATAGTTTATAACTCATGACTAGGCCTTATACTCTATTTTTTACTTAAAACCATACAAACTTGCACTTTCTAGAGGTGTCCATACAACCTCTCTACAATTAGGTACCATGGTCATAGGATCCTCTGAGTGGAAAACATGCTCCAAGTTTTGATCAAGTATTTCCTAAGTGTTTGGGTGTATTTATCACCAAATCTTCCTAGTCATCTCCCTATTAAGGTTTAAGCAGGGTTTAAGAGTGCTTAGGAGTCTTATTGATAGTTCATAGAGATCAAAGCCTTAAACTCTAAACTAGTTACACTAAATGCATGTCAATAGACCTCTCTACCTTCATTTAAGTTCTTAGATCTCCATTCAAATCAATCATACTATTGTGATCATTTGAAAATGCTCCTCAATTGAGAAACATACATCTTAGATAATATTAGGGTGTTTATAAACCAAAATATACAATTGTGAGACTCTCCTGGGATCTAAATTGGCCAAAAGGCTTATAAACACTATGGTGACCTCCTCTAAGAATGTTTGATTATCCTTACTTCCCAAATTTCTCTTTGTTTCACCTTTTAGTGACACTATCCTAGTGGAGGTGATAGACAGTCTGCCTGTAGACATAAATCTTGAGCTTTGGTCTTAACCCAAGTGTTTTAAGGCACTCTTGCATTATTTTCAACCTAAATACCACCTTAAAGGTCACATGGAGTAGAAAAAATTGTTTAATGAGGCCATTTGGTTTCTATTAAATGCACACATCCATCAGTCTTAACATATTTGTCTATCTACAAACAAAACTAATCATAGAGGTAACTATGATGACTATTAGAGGGCTTATTTAGAGGCTTTAAGATCTATCTTTCCATATTATCATCATTATTCACATAAAAACTTCCCATCTCCTTGATTTTAGGCTCGAACTAGCCTTCTTAAGCCTATTATATATAGTTTAACCCCTAGACATACCAACCAATGAGTTATCATGATGCTCAAAAGACTTGAGGAGACCTTAAAGGTCATTTCAGGGTAAAACAACCTCATTTGGGTGTGTTTTAGGGAAAGGATCCACCATCAAGTCATTTATAGGTTTTTGGTAGGGTTTATGATGTCCACCATATTAATGATGATTTATAGCATATGGATGTCTAAACTAGAACTAATTTCCATGAACCTATAGTACATTGACCTCTTTATCTTCCATGAATATTTTGGGGTCCCATGTGGAGGGTGTGTGGAGAGAGGATCATCATAAGGTGGAATTCAGGTTGTTTTCTAGACAATTTTGATAGGTTATTTTCTTAATGATCATTCATAAAGGTTATCCCCCTAATGCCTATCATTATTTCATGCATCTTTAGTCCATAAGGAGACTTAAAATTCCCTCAAGCAGGGTTGAATGGCTCAAGTAGGGTTTTGAAGTCACTTGGCCTTTTTCATTTTCAACTTGAAACTTTATTAGCAGGGTGTAACACATTCTTGTATGTCCCTCATTGCTATTAACATCATAAGGAGGACTTCGGGACTCTTCAAGGTGGAATTATGATATATGATCAACCTTAAGTTCTATCTACATTAGTCTATCTTTAAGGACATCTGATGTAACCTATGATTTTGATTCCCTTGCAGTATGTAAAGATACCTTTACTATCCTCTTTCATTGTTTCAAAACTATTTGTGGACCCTAGTATGCCTATAAGCCCTTCAAAGCATGAATTTACTCATCTAGCCCTGGAATTGATTAAGACTAGGATAGGTATGAGATAAAATATTAGGTATACCCACTATTTGTCTAACTAAAATGAGAGAATCAGTTCCTTTTCCCACTTAAAATAACCTTTATTAATAGTTTTTAAGGTTTAATTGTGCTTACAGTGACCTCAAACAATCATTTTGTCTAGACTAGCTATAGGATGTTAGTTCACTAAGTGGTTAAACATGAGAGTTCTAAGTAGGGTTTTCTCCATTGTTTCCTTAAATTTTAATAGTGTTATGATGTAAATTTTATGTATTATGTATAGAGACACTCTTATATATAAACTACCAACATCTCTTCTTTTCCAAATCTTCTTTTTTTTAGGCTTAGGGTTTATGCCAAAGAAGGCCTATATTACATCAAGTTTGTGTTGATTATAATTTTCCTCCTTAGATGCGATGATCATCATATTTGTTATTTTCCTTAGATTTAACCTTATATCACTATTATTATGAATACTTCCTCTTATCCTAATCAATATATAGTTCTTTAATATGTACCAAAAAAGCTATATGCATTCATCTACCTGTGTTGACAATATATAGAGGTATGAGTCTTAGGCTTGTATGAGAAGAGAGTGGTTTGTATTTGATTGAAAATATTTTAGCACATTTACATCCTCATTCATATATTTGGGATTCATACCCTTTTATGATCACACCACTCCTTATGACCATGAATGGTCCACATAGTGCCCTTGATGGTCTTTACATAGTATGTTCAAAGTTATTTCCTGTAGGTGACCATTGGTTTCTTAGAAGGGTGAGTGACCTATATAGACCTATCCTCCATTACTTAATTATTATTGAGGGTTATAATGGGTATGTATGTCTTATCACATGGTTCATACTTGTAATTAAGAGTGGATGGGTGGAGGAGGATGACTATGGAGTGGTTTGGGGGGGTGGAACATGAAGATAGGGTTGAAAAATAATATAAATGGTAGTGAAAACAATATGAAATGACATAGGTATGTAAATTTAATTAAATGAAACATAATAACCATTATAAGATAACTCAAAGGCACCTTTAATACCCTAACACATATTCCCATATAAACATAACACTTTTGAGGCAGAAAAAGCGTACACATAGTCCTAAAGGGAAACCTAGGAATCTCCAACAAACTTTAACTTTAACTAAGAAACCTTAATCTTTGCTAAAAATAATTTTGTGACTTTTACAGGCAAGGATGGTGGTTTTAGTCTTTTGAGGCTATCATGGAATATAATAAACTTGCTTATAAGGCTGTGATGATGACCTACTATAACTCTAACACCTCATTCCATGTTCTTAGTTGTATTTAGAGGATCTAAAGGTGTCATTGAGTAACACACAATGTTACTACATAGTGAACCTTAGATGCATATAAACTCTTTACTTGAAGACACCATTTGATATGATAAGAGGATAATAAAACTCAAACTTCAGTAAGGAGGTATGATAAAACTTGAAACACTCCATCAATCCTCTAACACTGTCAAGTCCTTCTGATGAGAGCACTCAACACTCTGTTCACCACCCAAATATACCTATAGACTACATAATATGCTATTTTTGATATTTTTTAGATCCAAAATCTCACACATGTGATCCAAACACTGAAAATGCCATAAAAGGTTCCCTTAATACCTAAATAAACATAATCAATAATTGGTTTGACCAAACAAGTTAAGAATCCCTCAAAACAACTATGTTATATTTGACCTATGTAGCCATGGATGAGACTTAAATCCCTTACGCTCTTAGGTAATGTTCCTAAATCTTAGGGAAAAAATACAAGAATAAATTCCCATGGATGAAATCTTACTAAGTCTACTTCCCCTAGCTAAGAGCTGGGGCTTCCATTATCTCTCTTCCATACAGTTTGAGCACAAACATGAAGTGCTCTCTAAGCCTGCTAATGAGATCAAAGGGAGGATAGATAGTTTTAAGCTCTCAAAGAACTAAAACACTTTGGTTTGTTCCCCTATTTCCATTACTAACCTCCCTCTACAAATCCCTCACTCCACCTGAGTCAATCTATATTGTATGGATCTGTACCATTTGAGAAACCTCAAAAACCTATAATTTCTATAAATTTTCTCTTATTTTAGACTAAAATACATTATTATTAGGTATAATCAAGGGAAAATAGGATTAATGTGATATTTTGAAGTCCCTGGTATGAATTGGGAGAGTTGAAAAGTCATAAATTAACATGTGTGAGGCTCAATAGGGGTGATTAGGCATTGACTTTGGTGAGAAGGGTTCTATGGTGTATGAAATGCCTTAGTGGTGGTCTAATGAAACTCATGAGGTCTATTTAAGGCATGGATAATGCTTTAATGGCCCATAAAGTTCAAATTAGGTCTCAATATGGTCAAAAATATTGAATTTGGTGCACACTCATGACCTTAAAAAGACATATGAATAGAATATCATGTTAATATCTATTAATAAACCTTTATGACCTATTAAATACCTTAATTATACCTCTAGACACTTCTCATGATGTTCTTGAAATCTTGAAAGATGAACATACCTTATATAATTGGAAAAATTAGAGGTGCTTATGAATATTCATCAGATTACCTTTTTAACTCACCTCTACCATGGCACCTTTAAATGTTAAAGCTTCATAAAATTGACCAAGAACCATTACAAATGATCAAACATCATGAAAACACTTGATCTAAGTTGAAATAGAGGTAAAGAAGAGCATAAATCAATTTTATAACATGACAAGACAATGAAATAGTGAACAACCTAAACTCATAAGATGGATAACAACCATGAGGATTAATGATCTTAGGTCAGGACTCAATGACTTGAAGTTGACCCCTTTTTAGGTCTGAGGCTATAATATTGTTAATATTATCATAGGAATCAATGACACCATTATTTGTATCATGACAATTCTTATTATTGATTAACATGTGAGTACCCATAAAAGGTTAAGATGGATCAAATTGAAGCATGAGGAAATATTGATGTTTTGATTGGTCAATGACTTCTTCTAAAGTTCATGGTGAGAGAGTTAAGACCTGATATTAAAAATTGGGGAAAAGAGATTTATTAAATATATGAAATAGGTTGTCATATACCATATTATGTTCATATTTTTTAGATAAGGTCTTCCATTATTTTATGAAATCTTGGGTGGTTTCAATTTCAAGTTGATTACAATTGATAAAATGGGCCAAGATATTTTTAAGGAGATCACTAGTTTGAAACTCTTGGACTAGAGCATTAACTAAATCTTCCAAAATAGTGATGGAATGAGATTTGATTTGGTTATACCAATATAAATCATCAACCATGAGGGTCTTTTCAAATGGCTTAATAGCATCAAAAGTATTTAACTTGACCCAGTGTTTATATAGATTTCCAAATGTTTTTAAGTGGAGAGTAGGATAGGTTGACCCATTATAAGTAATGTAAAGGTGGTTCCTCTTATATCTATATTAGTAATTTTATGTTTAAGAGGCTCATTTTTAATGTCCTTGATTATTTTGTTAATAAGGGGAGGTTGAGGGATAAGATTACCATGGGAATCCCAAAGAGGAGGTGGGGGAACATTACGGTTATGTGTTCCCCATGGAACCTGTTGAGGGTGGTTTTGAAGATGGATAAGATGATTTTGAATTTGCATCATTTATTTTTCATTGTTATCTTATAAATCATTCATATGATTAAGAGTTTATAATAGAAGTTTATGGGTTTGAGTGTTATTATTAGCATTGTGTGAAGCATTAAAATTGGTAGTAGTGGCTTGGGTACCATTGTTAATAGTATCGTGAGAAGAATTTTTGGTAAGTGAGGAACTAGTAGCATGATTTTATTATGTGTAAAAATATGTACTATTATAGGTATGATAATAAATGGCACTAGAGGCATGATTACCATGGGTAGAAAATGATGCACTAGTGGAAGAATTGAGAAGAGTGGGTCTTGGAAGAGGCCCACTACATGTATAACCTACCATGTTAGTAGATATACTAGGCATGGAGGTGGAAGAAATAAAAGAGGAAGATGTCATGGTATGAAAATGGGTAAAAATATAAGGAAGAGGTTGATAAGTAAATAAGTTAGTGTCCCTAAATCCATGTGAGAAAGTGGAAGAAGGTGAATGCAACTCTTTGACATGACCACTTATCATGAGATGATAAATAGTATAAGGATATTTTAATTGATGTTGAGGAAATTCATTAATGAAAAAGAGAATTTATGGGGTATACTCTAATTTAGGTTGATCTTGAAATGAGAAGAGAGGATTGCAAAGTGAAGAGGAATGAAGAGGGGTCCCGTAGTTTGTAGTATGAGTGGCTATATGCACATTACTTTCATCTAGGGTAAGATCCACAAACTACTTATGGGAGAACCTATTAAAGTTGGTAAAAATAATCATATCTATTAAATTCAACTAAGTGTTATATTTACATAGGAAGTGCATGATAAAGGATAAATATTAGGGAAGATAAAGATGATGTAAAATCAAATAGATAGGAAGGATATAGAGTCGACCAAGTTGATTGTGCTCTACAATACAAAAGATAGATAAGAGCATAGGGTAAACTAGGCTAATTTAGTAATCTAAATAGGGTATGCTATTGAGCCAAGAAGGATACAAGGTCAACCAGGTTGACTATGTATTATAACTTGATTGGTAGAAAGGAGTATAGGGTTGACCAGGTCAAATTAGTACTATAAGCATGGGAAAATACAATGTGATAAGGATACAAGGCTGACCAGATCAACTTAGTATTGTAACCTAATTTGTAGAAAAGAGTATAGGGTCGACCAGGTTGACTTAGTATTGTAGATAGGGAAAAATAGTCTAATAAGGATACAAGGTTGACCAGGTCAACTTAATATTGTAACCTGACTGATAGAAAAGAGTACAAGGTTGATTAAGTTGATTTAATACTATAGGTATAGAAAAATATAGTCTACAAAAGACTATGTCAAATAGAATGATGATATGATAAAATAGGGAAAGTTTTTAAAATATAATTTGAAGAAAGAAATGGAAGCAAACACACAAACAACTGGATCAATGGGAATGATCCAATTGGGGCACATAGAATAAAACATTTCACCAACATTGGTCAATGTAATTTTTTGAAATATAAACACAATGATCAAAGAGCAAGAAATTAACTAAAAATTAAATGCTAACAAAGTGGTCATCCTAAGTATTCTTAGATTATTATAAAGTGTTATTTTAGGTGTCATAGGGAAGTTGGCTAAAATAGGGAACTAGAAAGAAATATATAGATGGTTTCAAGATGTTTAGTATGAATGGGATCTATGTTGGAAATGGTATTAGATTAGTAGTAGAGCCTACCTGCTCACTTCACAATCCTACAATGATAAGGGTGTCAAGTGTTTTGCTAATATATACCATTAACCATGTGTTTATACTTAGCTAGAAAACCAAGTCATCTTCCCCCTTGGTGATGAAATCTAAGTAGGTAGGCCTTTTTTAGACACCAAAATTGCATCACACATGTGTGTAAATCCCTGTGTCAAAACCCCCCTTGAGTCCATTTTTAATTAATAATAATTATCCTCCCTAACCCATGCTTTTACCCTTCACACATTTAATTAATTTAAAATATTTAATTAGGTTAATTAAAAACCACTCATGCCACCTTACCTAGCCACCTCATCCTAAGACTAATTCTTACCCTCTGAATCACCTCAAGACTTAGTCCCCTTATCCTAACTACCCATGACTTGTTCTCACCCTAAAAAAAAATTCCTAACCAACTACGTCCTTCTTAAAGATCCCATTTCTACTGTTTCCTAATGGATACAACACTTGGAAAGAGAAATAATATAAAATAGGATAAAAATATCCCTTTTACCTATTCTCATGGCACCAACATTGGTCAACCCATGATTGACATTAGTGGGACTACTGACATCAATTACTTAAGCCAAACTCCAAACTAATGTTGAAGGCAATAGAAATTAAAAAAACTCATTATCATTTGCATACAGGATTTTGGCATCCAATTTTCCACATCTTGTCTTATTTTTACCTTACATAATTAAATCCAAATTAGGGACTAAACTCTTGAGAACCAACAACATATGCTTGTTTTCTCTATTCAAGGCATTGGTTTGGCAAGCCTGATAGGATCCATCCATTTATTAATTATCATTTAATCACTTTTACAGCTAAGTACATGATTATTATTGATTTCTTACTTAAAATTATTCTTTCCAAACCAAAGAGGAGTGCTCACAACATCTGGATATGATTCACAAACCAATCTAGGTTCATTCTAATTACTTATCCCTCTCATTTTTATCTATTTTTCTTTAGACTTAAAGTAGATATAATTTTAGCAAAACATTTTTGGCATGCCCAGTGGGACCTTGGAGTTTTCCTTGGGTTCATTACTTATTTTAAGCATTAATATAGGTGCATTATAGTGAAAAATTCATTTCTTGCACTTTCTCCTTCTTTTCTCCCTCAAATCGAAAGATTCAACATTTTATTTTCTATTTAAGGTCAATAAACTAAAATTTCTTCTTCCTTGCCACTCTTTTTTTCTTTGACTCTAAAAGAAATTGATCATTTTTCTTACAAGTTAAAAGAATCTCTTCATTATTTATTTCTTGCATGCACATTATGATATTGAATTTCATTCTCTACTCCTATTTCATCATTTTTTTCATTCAAATCTAAACATTTCAGATTTAGGTTTAAAACTTACTGCACTTCATTATTTGCTTTCTGCATATTAGCTTACCTAGTTAATTACAAACATTATGAATGAGTTGTATTACACCTATGTTACACAACTAGATCACACTCATAAATACAAACATCTAAACTCACCTAAGATAAGGACCATCAATATTTCATCACCTGGTGGATCACCTTACCCTACCTGGCTATCCTACTTAGATTTTACCACCAAGGGGAAAACCCACTCCATTCTCTGGGGGAGTATAAACTCTAGGTAGAAGGTATATTTTGGCTAAGAGGCCTGGCTTGGCTTTAGGTCCATGAGGTGTGGGGAGCAAGCTCCTATAACAAGCCATGTACCTAGTCTAATACATATTTCCTCTTCAGCACTAAAACTAACCTGAAACTAGCTCTAGATTGCTTTCTATTACCTTCATTAACCAAATTCTCTTCTCATTATTTGATTAAGGCATAAACCAACATGAGACTAAAATTAATCTCTAGGAGTTAATAATTAGTGGTTATATGTTTGTTTTCTACTTTTCTATTGCCTTTTATATTTTGGAGATGGTAAGGATGTTTTTCCATTGATTCACAAATTCAACACTATTTTCAATAATCAGTTTGTATAACCTATTATATCACATTTTCTTAGTGTTATTTCTTCTTACATAGACCTCTTACATCCTCTATTTTACCTAGATTATACCTTTGTGTTTGTAAAACATTGTAATTTCCATCTCCTAAGATATCACAGTGACCTATATCAATTAATTATATTGGCATCGATAGAATTTATCCTACCAACATTGGTTAATCCCACCAATATCAACAAAATTTTACTACTGACATCGATCAAGTGATCAACATCAATGATTGTGTAATTATAATTTGCTCAAAATAGAAAGCTAAAATAAACTACTTACCTACACCTAAACCTAATTTTTCCTTATTCTATCACTAATATAGAGTATTAAGGTTATTTTTACTTCTTATTTCATGGTATTAACATGAGCCCAAGCAAAAATTATTGTTGATTATGCAAGCCAACAACCACTTCCACCTTCCCCTCTTATTGCTAATTCTATCATGGAGAATACTTTAGATATAGAGCATACTCCCAACCCCAACCAAATTCCCATTATAATTGAAGGGGATTAGGATTTTTCTAAATTTCTGGATCTCAATGTGGTATCCCTTCAACATTACCTTTCCATGAGCCAAACCCACAATTCTTTGGGTGACCCACTCTATGGTATGCCAACCTCTCTAATGGAGACAACTTCAGTTTTAGTTGTCTCCACTATTTTCCCCATGGTTACTCAAAACACCACCTTGATAAGTAACCTAACCATAAATAATGTCCAAAGTTTAGCATCACCAACTACCCAATCCCACCTAAACCCTATCATAACTTCCCTACTTTCAAAACCATAAGCAGTTCAATCAAGTCTCACCCCATTTCAAAATTTAGCAGTACCTATTCCATCTACTCTCACACTTATAATTACTTGAGTTATGACTCACCCTTTATCTAGTCTAACCATGCTAATAATCCAACCTATAATAACAACATCCAACCCAAGCATAGTCTCTAACCGAATGGGACAATCCCCTTTTCTTTCTACCCTTAGCCTATAACTCATTATCCTTATTTTTCACCAACACAACCTCAGCAAGCTATTTCATACACTCCCTCTACTTCCTATCAAGTTCCCTATAACTTAAGGGTTATTTCCCAAACTAATTCCCTCTAGACCTCATTAAGATGCTGATGGATAAGATGTCTAATCTAGAGACATCTATTTCAGGTTCAAAAAATGTGTTGTCTTATGATCAGATATGTAATGAACCCATCCATCCTTATGTGCCTATTCACCCTTATCCAATCCAATGTGAACTCCCCAAATTTAATCATTTCTAGAGTAAAGAGGGCCCACAACAACATTTATGAGAATTTAGACATACTTATTATTTAATAGGGCATGATGATGCATTATCACTTTGCACTTTCCCTATGTCTCTTTCGGTTGTTGCCATAGATTGGTATAGCTCTATAACTCAACACTCCATTTTATCATTTACCCAATTCATACAAATATTCCTAGACCATTTCTCTATTAACATTTCTAAAAATGTTTCTATTACAAACCTTTATTCTATTAGATAATTTGATAATGAGTCTATCATATATTTTGTCACTCATTAGAGAGGCTTGATAAATCAACTCTCCTTCTTCTTACCCCAACTTGAGCTTATTGATCTATTCTTGGGGGCATGTACTAAGGACATTTTATCCACACTCTGAGTACAAACTTTTTGCACATTTGATGAGGCCTTTACAATGACATGAAAACTTGAGATTTGAGCTATAGATGAAGGTAGAGTCAAGTTGCACAGTAAGAACACCAATTCTAAATTAAATGAGTCCTCTTCTTATAAAAAATCTCCTTCTAACCAAAACTCTAAAGGCACCACTAACACAGTGGTCATTAAATCAACTTCTTCCACAACCACAAACCAACCTAATTCCTTGACTTCCCAAAATCTGACCAAGCAATTCTAACAATGGTATGAACAAAGATAATACACTTCCATTGGGGATTCATATACTTCCATTTTGTAAAAATTATTACAACAAGGTGTCATAAACCTTCCTCAGATCAAACCTCTTATATAGTTTGATCCCTCCCATCCTATTCCAACTTGGTACAAGGAGGATGAGTTTTGTGACTACTATTGAGTTAAAGGCCACAATTCTAATAACTACAAAACATTTAAGAACATTGTTCAAGACATGCTTGATAAGGGTAATCTCATCTTGGATAATCCTAATGTGGTTGCTAATCAAAATATGGATGTGTTCAAATATCTTTTTCCTAACCATTCACCTAATCAAAATATTGTTCAGACCATGACTAACTCATGTGATCATAATTCCATACAGTTAATATGGTCTTTCCTTTACCTCTAGTTCAACCTCTCTCATAACAAAAGGCACCTATTTTATCGACTCCCCTCCCACATTCAATGGCATTTATTTTTCCCATTCTTCCTCCCCAGGTAGAAGAGCCTATTTCACCTATTCCACTCCCACATGAGGAAGAGCCTCCTTTACCACTCATTTTTTACCATTAGAAGAGCCTATATTGTCAGTTCCTTTTACACCAATGTTACCTATCCTCTCACCACTTGAAGACCATGCCTTAACCATTATATAGCCACATGTTGAGGGGAACATCATTCCTATGTTATACCCTCTTGATTAAACCTCTTTGCCTACCTCTCCTCTACTGATAGAGATTAATACCCCATCCACTCCACCTTTTCACCTAAAAGAGTTAGTGTTATCTACTCTTACATTAGACAAGAGACCTATCGTGCTTACTCTAATTATACCACTCTTACCACTTCTTTTACCTATGAAGGATCATAATTTAACTATTCCTCACCCACATGTTAAGGGATCAATTATAACTATGCTCTATCCCCTTGAGGAACCCTCTTCACCTACCTCTCCTCCACCCTTAAAAGGTCGTGCCTCTTCTCTTGTCTCTATCGAAAAAGACCCTGTTATGGTTCTTTCTCATCTTTGGCCCAAAGTAGAAATGACCAATAATTTTCTTCTTTCTCAATCACCTCAACCTTTTAAATAAGAAATCATAAGGCCTATACCAACTTCATCTAAACCCTTCTCATGGTTGGTGAAAAGTATAGAATTTCTTGACTCCATGAAACCAGATCACATGGCATTTCGGGACTGACTTAAAATTCCTTATCCAACATAATGAGTGTCAAAATTTACCACCAATACTCTCACTACCCTTTACCCTAAGGTCTTTGATAAAGACAAAGCTTCTTCACCAAAATCACTAACATCTCATGCATCTCTATCAAAACCCTCACCCTCACAGGCATCTACCACATTAAAGTAGATCAGGTCTTTAGGCATATGCCCCATCTCTAATCTAATTCATCCATAGGTAAAATTATATCTAACTCTCCAACCATAAGTTAGAGTTTCATGGCCTAAACTAGAGGAAAATGTTAAGCTTCTTATATCTCACCAATCCTTCCCTCTTCAACCCTCAACTTTACCATTAATTTTGGGACCATACCCCTCTATGTTAGTTAGAGTATCACTAGTCCAAGTGAAATAAAAGGCTAAGTTACCTCCACTACTACCTCTACCACCTGGTAAGCCTTTCAAATTTGACACCATAATACCTAACACTAATAAAGTGTCAACAAAACACATAACTCCACTACCACCAAATAAGGCACCATGGAAAATCACCCCTATGACTCCTCAACAAAAAAGGTGTCCACTCCTATTACCACAACAAGTGTGAGCCCACTCATAAGCTATTAGATATTTTTCCTACATCAGTTATTGTAATCTTCTATAATAACTCTTCTTCCCATTAAGCCTTATAGTCCTATTAGACTAAAGCCATCTTAGTTTAGCGATACACAAGTGTGTCTATATCATCATTCACCTAGACATGATACTGAGAGTTGTAAATCTCTCATAGTAGTCATTCTGCAACACTATGATGTCAAAACTTTCTTTGTTGATACTCCTGTGAACCTTCCTATTATTCCACCTCTGGCATCTATAATGCCTCTTATTATTCCACCTAAATTCATACCCAAAGATGTTTTCATACCCCTTCTGCCACCTCCTTCACCTATATTTTAGATCAACATAATTAATGTGGCCACACGGTCATAAAACAAAAAGGATAAAGGTAAGGAAAAAATCATTGCTCCTTGGGCTCATCCCTTTTCTAAATAAACTCCTCCTTTGAACCCCAATATTTCCATCTTGGGTGTCTTGAAACTAACATCTTCAGACATTATTCAAAGCTCAATGGTGAAATAACTTCACCAAACTCCTATGAAAATGTCCTTATATGAGTTAATCCAAAACTCACCCTAATATCATCAATATTTGATTAGTGCCTTGCAAATTTTTTAGGTAAAACCTAATGATCCCTAACCTCTTATAGCTTTGGTCAGGTCTCTTAATTCCATCTCCCTGATTTCCTTCAATGATTCAAAAATTCCACTTCAACACCTTGAAGCTCAAGATTATACCCTTTTTATTACTAGATATATTTATCAAAATCATGTCAAGATAGTCATTATTGATTGGGGAGCTAGTATTAATATTATTTCCATCTATGCCTACAAACAAGTAGCTTTTCTTGACAATTGCATATCTCAAACTGACGTGGTTCTCCACTCTTTTAACGATACCATAGTTACTATGATGGGAACTATTATCTTACATATCCATGTAGGTCCCACCATAATTCTTGAGATATTCTATGTTGTAGAAGGAGAGTTCTAATATAACATACTACTTAGACAACCTTGGATACATGTTATGGCATGAGTACCCTCAAATTTGCACAACTATGTCAAGTTTGAGCATAATGGGCAAGTGCATGTTATACCCACAAACTCACCTCCATTTAAAACATGCAACATGACTTATGGTCCTAATTATTTTCTCATTCCATTAAATAAATCATATTCTCTGCATGATACTTTTGAAGCTTCCACAAGCTCCACTACCCTAATTACATAGATATCGATAACACAAATTCATGACAAAGATCCCATGGAAAAAAAAATGTTTGTCACTCAAAGAATATCATTTTTTGATGCTCAACATGTTCCATACTCCAAAAGAGTATGGAAAGCTTCATATGCACCTAAGTTATGATCCTCGTATCGGTATGGTCATCCCTTATGGGACCCCTAACCTTATAACTAATTTCACATAGGGGGAATTGATCAAGCTCCTACTTTCGACAATACATCCTATTCACCACAACTATTTACCTATGACTTATCTTTCTTGAGAAATCCTAGTTTCACTCACACATATCTTTATAGGTGTGCCTATAAATAATTTGGTTTGGGTTGTTATGATCAGGGTGTTCATATGCCCATTAAATATCCCACTAGAAAAACCATTGAAAATGCCAAAAAGAGGCATGGAGTGGGTTATGACGAACTAACTAAACTCACCAAAAATTCCCATGTAGCAATTATTCAAGATATAGTCTCTCCTTCTCCACTTGATTCTCCACCATCACCTACCAAATTAGAGGTATCTATACCTCCTAAATTTTATTTCAATAAATGCCATCCATTTGGGGCCTCTCACCTATCACTAAGGTAATAAAACAAGGTCCCTTCCTCTCATTCATCTTAAAATAATTAATGAAGACTCTCCCACTATTAACACTATCTAATGTCAAGATGATGATGTTATTCTCACATACATGGGTGCAGATGATTCTTATATCCAATGATTGCTCCCATCTGAAACACAAGCTATGTTAAATGAATCAACCATTGACATCAATTTTCCCTCTCACGATAACCCTTGTGTCCTCAAGATTGGCCAATCTTTGGATTCCTTTAAACAAGTTGATTATGCCACATTTATTAATAACCATATCAAATACTTTGCTTTGTCTTATAATGGCATGCCTAGTAGTGACCCTTCTATCATCACCCATAACATTGTCACCAATCGAGATGCTAAACTTGTTAAGTAGAAGCTTTGAAAAATGTATCCTCATATTTCTCTCCTTGTCAAAGAAGAGATCCAACACCTCCTTTTTTTAACTTTATCCAACCCATCGACTACCCATAATGTATTTTTAATATTTTTCCTATCACAAAAGTGACTAGAGGAATTTTCATTTGCATTGATTACCATGACTTAAACTTTTCTTATCCAAAAGATGACTTCCCATTGCTAAATATTGACCAACTTATTGATCTAACAATCAGACATGAGATGATATCACTTATGGATGGGTTCTCTGGATATAATTAGATCCTAGTTGCTCCTTAAGATCAATACAAGATATCCTTCATTAGCCAATGGGGGACTTTTTATTATTGAGTCATGCCTTTTGGTTTTTAGAACGCTGGTGCCACCTACCAATATGCTATGACTTACATCTTCCATGATCTCTTACACAAAATTATGTAAAATTACGTGGATGACTTACTTAGAAAGTCTAAACTTTGCCAAAATCACTTGATGATTCTCAAAATCATATTTACTCATCTCCTCCAATATAACATTCAATTAAACCCAACAAAATGTGTCTTTGGTATCCTTTTTGGTAAGCTCTTAGGGTTTATCATTTCTCTCCATGGTATTGAAGTTGACCCTGCTAAGGTTAGAGCAATACTAGAGATGACTCTGCCTGCTAATATCAAACAACTCCATATCTTGCAAGGCAAACTTTAGTCAATCCACTGCTTCATCTCCTAGTTGTTAGATCATTGCCAACCCTTTCACCATCTCTTCAAAAAATATGTATCCTTCCATTGGAATATAGATTTCTAGGAAGATTTTGATGCACTCAAACAATATCTCCTTTCCCCATTGATTTTTATTCCACCTAAGTAAAATCAACCTTTCTACCTTTACGTCTCTATAACAGACCATCCTCTAGTTGCTATAATTACACATCGAGATGATCACCATAGAGAACAAGTGGTTTACTACATAAGCCACACACTTATTGATTATGAGACTCGATATATCCATACCAAAAAGCTTTGCCTCACATTGATCTTTTCATCCTCTAAGCTCCACAATTATCTACTAAATCACAAAACCTACATGGTCACCCATAATGATCCCTTAAATACATGCATTCCAAACCATATCACAACCAAGGTGTAGCTTGACGGCTCATAATCCTTACTAAATTTGACGTAGAGTTTTTATAATAAAATTATATCAAGGGGAAAATGATTGATGACCAATTAGTTACCACCCCTTTACCTGAAAACCAACATTAAAACCTCAAATTCCCTGATGAATCCATCACAATGCTCTCCACCAATGACATCTCCTATCAAATGATGATGTTCTTTGATGGGTCTAAATGTCAATACAGTGGGGGTGTGGGGATCATTCTTATTCTTCTAGATGGTGAGCCTATGCCTTTTTTATTTAAACTATATTTTGAATGTACTAATGATATGGTCAAAAATGAGGCTTTAATCTTAGGGCTTCAAATGACTATCTTCTTAGGTATCAAATCCATAACCATTTTTGGTGATTCTTAGCTAGTGGTTAATTAGTTTAATGGTTCTTACCTATGAAAAAATGAAATTATACAATGGTATAAACATCATGTAGATACGCTATTGGGATCATTTGAATCTTATCTCTTACAAACTATTCCTTGATCTATAGACAAGTTTGCTAACATAATGGCCTCACTTGCTTCACACATACTCTCTTCACCCTCTTCTTCAAAAATCTATGTCACTGTGTATTGCTTAACATTACCATCTGATGTATTAAATAACATCATTTTTATTGTAAATTTAACATCTAATGCACATGACTTATGGTACAAGAAACTCACATATTATCTTTCCTTTTCTATTACCCCTTCTGATCTCTCTAATAATGGGAGTCATGCCTTCATAAAACATGCCATTCATTACACTATGCTAGAGGGACTTCTCTACAAGTGAGGTTTTGATGGTCTCCTCCTTAGATTCCTCACTAGTACTGAGACTCCCTTCGCTATTAAGGAATTCCATGATGGGATTTGTGGTGGACATTTTAATATTCATGTAGTTGCCATGCGTATCCTTTGACTCAGCTATTATTGGCCAACACTCCATCAAGATTGTGGTGATTATGTTTGGTGTTGTGTCAAATTTTAGAAACATGCTAACCTCCTTCACATTTCAAGTCATGTATTACAAGTTTTCAAAGACTTCTATCCCTTCTCCCAATGGGGCTTGGATCTAATAGATGAGATTAAGCCTCATTCATCCCTCCATCACTATTCTATCATTACTGCCATTGAATACTTCACGAAGTGGGTCAAGGCCATTCCTCTCATCTCCATTAAGGCTAAAAAAATTATTGACTTTATCAACCATCACATCATCTATCATTTTAGTGTCCCATATAAAATTATAATAGATAACAGTAAATAATTAAAAAATAAGACTGTCTAAAGTCTTTGTGATACATTTATAATCAAATTAAGCTTCTCATCACCATACTATCCACAAGCAAATGGATAGGTAGAAGCTTATAACAAAACATTGACCAAAATTCTCATGAAGGTAGTCAATTATATGGGCAAGGATTGGCACACACACATTCCCTTTGTTTTATGGGCTTACTACACTAGCATTGGAACCCCTATGGGTTCTATGCCTTTTTTCATTGTGTATGGGATGGAGGTTATTTTACCTCTTGAGGTTTAGATTCATTCTCTTTGCATTTCTTTAAAAGACATACTATTGATGAATTTCACCAAGAATGTTTGGCTCAACTTTATTTACTTGATGAGCACCATCTCATAGCCCTCAACCACCTCCAAATCTATCAAGAGCGTATCAAACACTCTTACAACAGAAACCTCAAAAAGTGAGATTTTAATATTGGAGATCTCATCTTAAAAGAAAATCAACATGTGATGAACATGAAGAAAAGCAAATGGGGTAAGTTTTCTCCTAATTGGCCTGGACCCTACATCATAACACACAAGTATGTCTTAGGAACTTATCGCTTATCTTCTCTTGAAGGAAAGATAAAACTTGAGCCTTTAAATGAATTATACCTATGACCATTATTTTATTAACCAAGTAATACTTCACCTCATGTTTCACTTGAGATCATCCCTTGAGCACCCCTATTACATTCATCTCCCTTCCTCTTAACCCTTACTCCTACATACTTGGTTAACTTATGAAGTGATATGGTTTTTACCTCAAAGTGGAAAAATCCTAATCCTCTATAGTCTTGTCCATGACTAAAAAAAAGTAAAAAAAATACAAAATTGGATGTGTAGACAAGTTATAATCTCTTAGGTCATGATTATCAATGTAGACTGCTCCCTTGAAGGATATCTACATAACTTCTCTTTGATACTATCAATAAACTGCTCCCTTGAAGGATAGATTTTAAACTCATAAACAAATGCTTAGACCACTCCATTGAAGGATGGCTAGGCCAAGCTTTGTTATCAAAAAAAAAATGCTTTTCATATTGAAAGATTCATACAACCTCAACATAAACAAAATTCCATTATAGTCTTCCCGTATTGATCAGCTTACACAAAAAAAAAGCTTTAAGTCATGGACTTTCCTATAGTAGCTCTTGATTCACTCGTAGTAGGGGCATATCATCCCCAGTTCATAGTTTATGCTACCCAAACACTTTCACTTATTTTACCCTTTTCCCTTCATACTCTTTCAAGGGAATTTGAACTCACTTAACACAAGGTGAACATGATGCTGATCTAAAAGACAAAATGGTCTGATGATGCAAAGCATGAAAGAGGCTCAGATTCCTAAGCTTATTTATGTTATGATTATGGTCTTTGCCAGTACACGAGCATTCTACCTCTTTATTTCTCATCTAAATCACATGTCAATCTCTTTTTTGAGCTAAAAAATTCATACAAATAATAACATAAAAAACCTATCCATTTTAAGCATACACCATTACAAATATGGAAAAATGTTAAGATGAAGCTAACAAATCAACTATGCATATATCATCACACATGTGGGAAATGCTAGTCTAACTCAACTAACATGCTCAACATTAATATAAAATTAGCATACCATTAAAATAACCATCTACATCAACATCATCATCAAAATCACAATAACACATCCCATATATATACAATCAACATAAATATACATCAATAGATCATCACAATATCATATATCCCTCAAAATATACATCTTTCATCTTTGGCTCATAGGTTGATGTGCATACAACATATATAACATTAACAAAAATGGTGTTCAGAGTCCTCAAGGCTATACACATGGTTGTGACTAAGTAGTGTCATCACCACTCTCTGCCTATCTATGTCTGTGTGAGCTAGAAGCCATGGCATGTGTCACTAATCTCTCCTACTCTCTAAACTTGGAATACCTTTGAATCTATGAGAACTCCCTGATGGCCCTCTCATAATAAGAAATATCATAAAGGGTAGTGTTATACCTCACTAGAGATATAGTCTATAGTGCTCCCATGAAACCTACTGAAGGCCCAACATATACTGGTCCCTGTGGTGGTGGAGGAGTAGCTTGAAATACTACTCTCAAGCTATCCCTCTTTACTATCAGTGTATTAACTTGACCATGTAATACCCTAACTTGGATCTATAATGCCCTGACCTAGCCCTATAATATCACCACCCATCCTTGTAAAACCAAAACTTGTGCCTGAGTTTCATCTCAATCCTATCATACCACATCTCAAGCCTATAATACTACATCCTAGGCCTATACAACTACATCTCTCTTTCATCAACCCCTATAAATCTGGTGGTGGCCTCTTGACCTAAACCATGGGATGTAAACCTATCCACCAAGTAAGATACACCATTATGCATCCAAGATCTACTACACCTATCCTTGATGGTAGCTCTTCAAAATCTAGCCCATTTGTCTCTTAGGGCAAGGGTAGGGGTGCTTATATATCATCCCTACTATATTGAGGGAAGGTAGGAGGTACATCTTATAGAAAGCCAAATTATCTCTTGACCCATGCCACAGGTACCATCTCTAGTTCACTGGCTCATCTCCCTCTAACCCATGATATGATTTGTAAGCCAACAAGATGATTTACCTATCCTCTAAATGTAGTGTATGTCAAGTAAGGTATCCACACACTATCTATAAGAATCAATCCCTCTATCATGTGCCTATAATGATCAATATCTCACATTATTTCATCTACTCAGGTCTAAGCCATACCATCTCTCCACCATCTAAAACCAACCCTAAAACTAGCTATAATCATGGTAGGTAACCCTAATGGTCATGTCACCATGATATTCTCATATGCCCAATAATGGATTAAATACTCAACACACAAATTATATCATCATCATAGTCTCAACCCCCATAACTCTCTATATAACTATGCCATAAAATTTGGTCCCTATGTGAAACAATCTGCTACTCAACCATATGTGCTATAACACTTGTCAATGAAATAGGAAATCTCCCACCATCTACATTCAATAGTGCATACACTATAATACATATCATCATCAAGATGCTTAGCCAATGTTTCTCCTCATCAACAGTATACAGTGGATCATAGGCAAAGCTCATTGAGTGATAGGTCACCTTGCTAACATGCTCTCCAAATAATGCCACCATGTGAATATCATGCTCATGACCTTGAAGTGGCAACTATAAAATCTTGTACACATCCTCTTGGGTCACTATCAACTCTTTGATCAACAAATGGAAAGTGTTGGTGGTGTGATCCCACCTCTTAATCAACTGTATAATCAAACTCACATATCATGAAACTATGAAATATCATCGCACTCCCCCTAAACTTACAGCTTCCATGTGTTCCCACTCATTTGGGGTGACATACCTCCTCATCCACATCAGTAGCATCAGTAGGTGATCTCATAAAATAACTCCTACCTAGCTTGCATCCATACACACACACCTCAAGTCACATACTTTCTAATATAACCTACCACCACCTTTTTCCCTTCTTTCTAAGAGAACTTCATTGGTCTGAGACCCTCAACTAGGCTATGTAGGTAGCACTTAGTCGACATGGGGTCTTCTAAGGTTAGCTCAGCCATATACCCATCTAACTATCTAACTTGCTCTCCCATCTCCACCCTAGCTCTCACTACCTCTCTCTCCACCCTAAGCCCAACTACCTATCACAACTCTTAGCCTCATGGATTATATCCCTAACCTTTGACCCTATGACCTATATTTTAATACTTAGGTCCCTTGACCTATTTTGACCTATCTATTTTTCACCCATTTCCTCTAACACATTTTTAACCATACCTTAGATATTTTTTTCCTACACACTATGAGAACTACATTAGCTTGAGGCCCTCAACTAGGTTATGTATGTAGCACTCAGTTGACATGGGGTCTTTTAAGTTTAGCTCAACCATTAGGCTTGATGACTACTCCAATTAAGGATTCAAAATTGACCTTTTCTCCTATTTTGGGTTTTTTAAGGTCACTAACATCATTTTTGTATGCCAACATTTATGCTTAGTGTCAATCAACATCGATAGAAACTTACCAACACTGACAGCTTGTTAGCTAATGTCAGTGGACCCCATCAATGTCAGTGACTGTGTTAGCCCTAAGGCCAAATGACCCATCTCATAAACATTAAATTTTAACCTAAAAACTACCCCCAAATCCCTCCCAAATTCATCTAAACCTACCCTCACCTCATTTCTTACCCCTCTACTAACATTCTTTCCCCCCAACTTCAAACTTAGCATAAAAAATCAAACTAACAAACATAAATTAAAAAACAAATTGAAAGGGATCTTACCTCATCTCTTCATCTCCTTTGAGCTAGAATAGTTGGCACTTATGGTGGTGTACCTCCCACTGGGTCCCCTCCTAGCTCTTCCATCTCACTCACACTTAGAGCTCTTTTTATCTATAATCAAATGTTATATATGAGTTTTAGTGAGCCACTAAACTCATTTTTATCAAGTTTGGTCACCCACCAACATTGGCATTCTTGACCTAATCCATCAATGTTGGCACTATTTCCCTCTAATATCGATAACCTTGACCTAAGCCACTAACATTGACACTATTTCTTACTGACATTGGTGACATCATTGATGTTGGCACCCTTGCATTAGAGTTTTCACCAACAACCACAATCCTTTCAACTCTACTCATAATTTGTGGCAACTTAGAGATCACGTATATCTTCCTGACCATGGTAACTAACTTAGAGATCATGTATATATCTTCAACCATGACAATCACCCTTGGAGATCACTTAAATCTCAACCCATGATGAATTTGACTAGATATCATGAATATCTCCTTGATCATTGACCCTTTTTCACTAACCTTATATTGCTTGTCTTGACCACTTATACTATTCTACTATAGTTGGCTATTATAGACATGCATGTATATTAGGTGTTTTAGATGGTGACCAAGCTCATTCTATCACCTAAAACCTTTTGTGTTTCCCAAGGGCATTTTATACCTTAGATACCTGGCACACATAGACCATTGTAGCTATAACTTTGACTATTTTGACCTTATCAACTATCACTTACAAGCTATGATTTGGTTATTTCTATCTGAGTCCTCCTCTACCTTACCTGTTCTTGATTTTTTTGACTATATTTCACAATAGTAAATGTGTAAGAAATGATACCACATTTTCATCCACTCAACCAATTCACTTTTTATCAAATTGGTATCTGATTTTGGTTTTTCCTCCATCAATTCTCATTTTGAGGGGGGAATACCTCATCTAATACCTAGAGCATCTAACACCTATTTTTGTTTTCCAACTTGTTAGTGTATATTATAAGATAAAAAGGGGTAAATGTAGACACCAAAATTACATCACACATGTGTGTAACTCCTTGTATCAAAACCCCCCCTTTAGCCCCTTTTCAATAATAATAATTAGCCTCCCTAACCCATGATTTTACCCCTCACACATTTAATTAATTTAAAATATTTAATTAAGTTAATTAAAAACCACTCATGCCACCTTACCTAGCCACCTCATCCTAATAATAATTCTTACCCTTTGAGTCACCTTGAGACTTAGTCCCCTTATCTTAACTACCCATGACTTTTTCTCACCCCAAAAATAAATTCCTAACCAACTATGTCCTTCTTAAACATCCCATTTCTATTGTTTCCTAATGGATACCACACTTGACATGAGAAAGAACAAAAAATAAGCTAAAATTAGACCTTTTACCTGTTCTCATGCCACTGACATTGGTTACTTAATCCAAACTCCAAACTAATGTTGAAGGCAACAAAAAAAAACTCATTATTATTCACACAAAGGCATTTGGCCTCCAATTTTACACATCTTGGCTTATTGTTACCTTGCATAAGCCAATATAAATCAAGAACCAAGCTTTTGAGAACCAACAACACACACTTGTTTTCTCTATTCAAGGTATTGGTTCGATAACCCTGATAAGAGCCATCTATTTAGCACTTATCATTCAATCACCTCTGCATCTAAGTACATCACTTATTCTTGATTTCTTACTGGTAGGTATTCCTCCCTATCCAAAGATGAGTGATCATAATGTCTGGATATGGTGTGTAAACCAATATGGATTCATTCTAATCACTTATCCCTGTCCTTCTTCTCTATTTTTATTTAGACTTGAAATAGATATAATTTTAGCAAAACACCTTTGGAAGACAAATGTTAAATGTATTTTGAATATTGTGTGATTTTTTAGTGTGTGAAAAAAGAGAAAAATAGTGTAACTAAATGGTAATTTGAAAAACCACCTAATTATACTATGTGAGATACTCTAAGCATGCAAATAGCTAAAAATGAAAGTGTGAATTAACTACTATCAAATAGTTGTTGATTCCCAAATTAAGAATGGTATAGAGTCAGTTCATACAACACTATATGAATATAGTATAGAATAGATTCAACTAAGTTGTTACTATTATATGGAAGCAAGAGTCTTTAATAACAAAGTGGACTAGGTCAACTTAGTATTTTAGATAGAATATAGGTTATAGAACTAAGTTGACGAGGTTGACTTAGTTTGTTATATGATTATAGTTTTAAAATTGCAAACTTGTAGAAAACATAACTCTAATGAAGTACTAAACTGATAGAGAGAAAAAGATATGAACCTTAGTGGGTTAAAAGATGATTAGGATTGCAAATATTCTACCGAAGTGCCTTGAATGTTGCTTTCAAGTTCTATAGACTAAATTGACTAGTTAGACCTAGTTTGATAGAACCTTATTTATTGAAGCAAGATAAGATGATTAAGTTGACATGCTCAACTTAGTTTGTTGATTTTGATGTTGACTAGAATACTAATTCAACCTCCTAACTTAGTTTTTTATTTGGATGCTGATTGGAAGACTAAGTCAACTTGTTTGACTTATTTTGTTATCTAGATGTTGAGTGAAAGACTAAGTTGGCCTATTTAACATAGTTTGTTATCTATAAATAAATAAGAAAACTATCTTGACCTATCTAATCTAGTAACTTATGTATGATTAAGACTTGAATAGAATTAATAGAGTCATTTTGATATGTCTATGTTAAACATGTGCACAAAAGTTAAAACTATACTAGCCTAGTCAACATAATATCACAAAATATATAAAAATAATAAAATAATAGAAATAAAAGTGTGAAAGAAAAATTGCAAGGGTTATATTCACATTGAGTTCACTAGAATGTTTTCAATTAGAAATATAGATCTAAAAATTAATCTTACCTCAAAGAAGATAGATCCTACTTATACTTCCAATTGGAGATACATTACATAATCAGGGCCACAACCAATATAGATATACTAGACTTAATCAAGGGACATCTTACCATAATAAATTCATTAGGGAGGGTTCCAAAACCTCCATTCAATCAAAACTATGAAATAACCCTAACTATATCATATGTTTTAATATTCACTAAACTAATAACAAGTAAAGCAAAATCTAATATAGTGATCACCAAATCTTATGGCATAAAGTGGGGGTAATAAAAAATAAAATTAAACATGCATAGAAGACATATAATCACATAAATTTATATAAAATACTAATGCATGAAAGAGAAGTATAAGTGCATATCTATCTACTCTTATAAAGGAGAACAAATCTAGGAATACTTACCTTTGAGGATGAACCCACTGAGCCTCAATATCTCCTTTGGCCAAGGTGCTTCGTAAAAGGTTGTTCTGGTATGTAAGGATGATAAGGTTAAATTAGATCTAGACTACATAACCTATCAATGCATCCAAAAGACTTCTCCATAAGATAATATTTGTATCTCCAAAGAAAGTATGAAACCCTAAGCTTATTCCTCAAGTAGAATGGTTGATAAGCATATGCCAAATATATATTACTTCTTATCTTCTTTTATAAATGCTAGAATGAATGTGTTTATAAAGGTAGATCTAACCCTTAAACCCTTTCAAAAGTTTTAGCTGATAAGGTCAACTTGGTCGACCTAGTATTTAAATTGACAAAAAACTAAATAGATAATGAACTATGTTGTCCATGACCGACTTAATTCTTAGTAAGCTTTTATAAATAACAATATAGGGTCAATGTGGATGACATAGTTATGTAAACTGCCAAAAAGGGGTTTAGGTTAGGGAAAGGGCTAATGAAGATGGTAAATGACTAGAAGAGGGTGAAAATAGGAGGCAAATCTTAGAAAATGGTTTTTAGGAGACAAGTGTGTAGATATCAAGTGGAAAAAAGGAACAAAAATCTTGTAAAGAACCAATGATCTATCCACCCCTTTCCTAGTGCACCCTTTAAGGCATGCACTTAGAGAGATTGAGACTAGATGGGTTCCTACAATATATAAAGCATCAATAATTGATAAAGTTTAAAAATATTATTTGTATACATAGTATTCTATAAGAAAGAAGTAGTGAATATTTTTAGTTATATGAATTGTGCCAAATAATTATTTTAGGGTTGGTGGAAGAAGAAAGGGTATTTAATGCACTATCTTTTAGTAAATCAAAACTTTGACATAGATTCGATAAAATATTGATACATGTTAGAGGTTGTATATTTTAGGTTATACAGTGGATGAGTTTCTATAAGAAAGAACAATTTCAATTTGGATTTATATTACTGAAAGAAGTGGAGTCACTAATACAACAAGAAAAAAAGATATTGAAAAATCCATTGAGATAATACATACAAATGTCAATGATGGATCACATGTTGAAAAGTGTTTTTATAGCTACATGAGTTTTAGTTTGTATGTATCTAAAATATACTTAAATTTAATTTAGCCATGATATTTTTTTTTTTGTTTACTAAACAATATTTTCTCTTTTTAATTCATAAATCAATTATGTAGTCAAGTAGTCTTGTATGTTCATTTATGTTGTTTATGAATGGTTTTATTAATTTATTTAAAAATAATATGTATCATACAGTGTACCTAAATTAATTTAAAAACTATTATTTTTCAAGATAATATCTAACACCATCAACTACAAGCCATCTAACAAGTAAGAATCCGATGCATATTCTAAAATCTAGATGTTAGGTTGTGATGCCAAACATCTATAGTTAGAAGCATATAGCATGTAGCTAGATGATTGTAGAGTGTAGTCAAATGACTATAAGGTGTAGCCAAATGACTGTAAGATGTAGTTGAATGACTATATGATGCAATTAGATGAATGTGCCTATTGGGAGAATAATTTGGATTGTAAAACTACATAGGATATTTATATAATATTTGTGCATTATGTACTCATTTTTTCATGTATAAGTCTATTTTGTCCTACCTCCATGACTTATAATAGGTTAGAATATGAATAGAATCCACTTTGAGTGCCAATTATGAGAAGAAGATGAAGATTCATAGACTATAAATGTCTATATATACTTTTGATTTTGAGAAGAATAGAGTTTCAATTTGAAGAGATCAATAGAGACTTATCTAGTTATGGTTACCTATATTATTTCTTACTTTCTTCCTTATGTGCATTCTCATGTATAATGTTTGATTAATTTCTATCTAATTTAATCTAGATACTCTATTTATGTTAATGAATCACTATTTATTCTTACCTCCTACATAATCCATGATAATTCACACTTTCTATGTTTATGTTATCTAACATTTTGTATGAATATGATACACTATTCTATATACTAAAGTATATCCTAGCTATCCTCATCCTTAGCATATTATGATGCTTCAAGAATATCTACTAACAATGGTACAGTGAGCCTAAAACTCTCCTTCAGGAGGAAATTATGATAATATGGTTACTAGGGCATAGAGATATTGAGACATGGTTAAACCAAATAATATGTAATTTTACAGAAGAAGAATACAAAAGGACTAGTCTTGCCATACAAAAAGTCATTAAAGAGCATATTTATGGGGAGATTTATGAAAATTTTTGGTGTAAATATCTTGAATTTATAGATAATTATTTAGAACAATTGTATTGTTATTGTTTTAACCCAAGAACATAATAAACAATAATTTGGAATGAAGAAAAGATAGACTAGCTACAACAATTGAAAATTGATTGGACAAGAGTAATAGATTATTGGGTTGCTACTACTATAGATGGATATATAATTGAGTTTTAAGTATAAGGATACATATATTATGAATCTATGAAGTAGTCATTTGTCATATTAATTCTTGGGAAATTTTTATAGTGACTACCTCTCCTTATGAAGATGTTGGTTGTGGACAAGGCCATGGTGCCTACTCCAGCCAATATAGAGTAGTCATTTAGGGCATATGGGGTTGTGTGTGAAATGATAGTGAATGATAATTAGATGAGTGGATAAGGATTAAACCTAAATCTATAGTGGAGACACAAGGGAAGAAGAGTCAAAATAAAAGTGTGGATTCATAACATGAGCTATAACAACATAATAGATGGCATAAATAGAAGAATACCCAGGAAGTTATGACTAGAGTTAAAATTAGCACTAAAATAGATGATGAATGAGTGAGAATATGTGATGAGTGAGATTAAATATATGAAGGATTAATAAATAATATGATGAATTTTGATATAAATAAAAGAGTGACAAAGAATAAAAGTAAGATGAGATGTTTAAATAAGAAGGCAAGAATAGTGTAGAAGTAGAGCAGTTAGATGATAGATGTAGTGCACAACTATAAGAATGGATATTATTATAAGGATATGAATAATTAATAAAATAAGAAGAACAAATTTATGGATTAATTTAAGGTTCAAGAATAAAATAATAAGAAGTCATAGGAAAGAATCATTCACTAGAAGAACACACATCACTATAACCTAGTTTCTTATATTCCATTAGAATTTTTCAACTAGTTGCAAAGGAAGACAGTGGTTGGGAATGTTTATTTTTAAAACAAGTAAATAATTGGGGTGTTGAAATTAAAATAACATAAATTTAAAAGGCTTTAAAGGCTAGGTTTTGTTGAAACCAAGCAGAGAAAAGAAGGAAACATAGAAAAATAGAGTGCATAGGTTAACTCTCCTAGTGCACAGATAAATCTTCATAATATGTAGGCAAGATTTCATAAGATGCATCTTCCTCTTATAACAAATGCATATCATATCTCCTTGATATAATTTTATACATCTCGAAACGTATGACGGGTCTGTGGACCATGAATAGTACTTACTAACCTATGAAATAAGATGGCAAGCCAAGGGCATTACTAATGAAGTTCTCAAGAAGTGAGAGTTAATATGATCATTGAACATAAGAAAACTTGAACTTATATATAATAGATAAATTGTGTAGTCAAGTATACAATAGGTTAATGAATGGCTTATCATAGAGTTTAAGATAAAGAAATATACCAGTGAGACTATTCAAGACTTGAAGGAGACAAGGTAGAAGTTAGGAGAATCAGTTTGTGACTATGATACTAAGCTATTTGAAGTTATGAAAAATGTGGAATTTGACTTAGTAGACAAAGATAAATCTACATGGTTTGTTGAAGGACTACATTCTAAAACTATATTTTCTATAGCACAAACTTAATATGTTACTAAGGTAAATGCCAGAGTTCCTAACCTATGAGTGGAGAAAACTAAATATTATGGAGAAGATCCCATCATAATTTTTAAGATTAAAAATAAATTACAATATTTTATGAAGAGGATGGAGCAATATCATGAGGTAGATAAAACTAAGCTAAATCTATGATAGATGGAGTGTGAAAAAGGGGACATCACAAGAATGATTGTCTTAAGATCAAGATAGAATTCTATGAAATTTGTTGAGTAACAGGGCATGAAATAAGGCAATGCCATATCCTAAAAGAGTATGTAAAGAACCTATAGAGTTTATATTATAATTTTTTTGAGTTGAATAATCATGATGAAAAGAATTGTAGAGCTTTGTAGGGGATCAAAGAATACATCACTAAAAATGTATTTTCCATCATTGTGTAGCAAGTATCCTTAATGAAGTAGATGATTCTAGGCTCAAAGGTTGATAAAGGTCATGTGACCTAAGAAGGTCTGTAATGGATTCCTAGTTTTCCTTAGTACTAGCCTCAAGGTCTAGCTAGTTCAAATCCTCCTTTATTCAGTTGGACACCACCATCACCATAATACTAGTATACAACACCCTAGAGTCCAACAATGATGTAGCAGTAAAAAACTAGTTGGATTCCAAAAATTTTACAACAATAATTTGGAATTGAAGATAATACACATTATCATCAACATTGGAACACAACATAATAACAAGGAAGGCATAAATTAAGTTATGATTCAAACATAGGAGGATCTAGGGATGGATAAAGAGGAGGTTACCAAGGTGGTAGAGTAAATAACTATCAACAACCTCCTTTACAATGATATTTATATGGATAATATAGTCATATGCAACACAATTACCCATTTAATCCCCAAATATATTCTTACTATGCATACTATAGATTATATGACCAATATGAGATAGAATATTATCCTATCTTGGAAAAACAAAGAATGGATAAGACCATCATGAATGTTAATATGGTGAATGCATAGCCTAAAGAGGATGCATTATTGAACATTATTACAAGACACCAATATGTAGAGAGAGGATTTGTCCCACTCAAAATACCTTAGGACCAAAGAATCTAGAAATCAAAATAAGACAAATATTCAGACCCAGCTATCAAAAAGGGCCTTATGTATGCAGCTATGTAGATGTTAAAAAAATTTAACACCAAGACACTACTGAAAGATATGTTATAGAAATAGATTCCTAAATGTATGGTTAGATCATACACATTATGCATTAGGATGGATTTTTTACTATACTTATAAATTTACTAAAGCTTTTAAGTATACTGCACATTAAAGACCTCTCAAAACATCATAAACATGATACATAATCTATTAGAGTGTGTGTAATGAGGGAAAAAAAAGATAGAAAAGCTTGTTTGGTTTATCAAAATAAATAAGCCATAGGATTTAGATACATGAATCAACATTGAATTTGTAGGATAAGAAAATCCAAATGTTGTCTTTGATTTCGGTAGCATAGTCAACATGATTCCAAGATCTATATGGGAGGCTATTGGATGGCTAGTTCTAAGTTACATCCCATTAAATCTAAGCTTAGATAACTATGAAAGAGTTGATCCCATTGGAAAATTATAAGACATTAAGTTTAAAGTTTCATAACTGACCCTATGAGGTGAATTTGAACTCATTGATATAAAGACAACAACAACACATTATCCTATATTGATTAGCAAGAAATGGGTATATGATGGTCAGATGACTATCAATACTATGAAAAATCATTTAGAAGCACATCAATGAGATAAGGTTGTTTTCATTCCTATGAATAGGGTGCACAAACCCTACATAACTTGGGGTAAACTAGACTCTCCTTATGTTGCATGAGAAAATAGTTGGATGAAGGTAAACTTGAAGGAGCACTCAAAAGCTTTGAAAATAGCCAAGTGTAACTTCTTGTATGATCATACTAAACCTTAGCTACAATCTTTAATCACTCAATAGTTGAAGACATATGAACAATATAAGCCTATACCAATAGTTACTTAGTCATTGGCAACCTAGTGTGTCATAGAGGATTGTATGTCCCTATTTATTAAATCCCCTACTTTTTCAAAAGTTGATTTTGTCTATCAAATATATGATCATATGTAGGATTATATAGATCCAATTAGAGAAGGTACTTTGCCTTGGGAAATAACTTCATCTATTAATGGATATTTATACACACACCTACTCAACTAGTATTGTGGTGATCATGAACTTCAACCTATGAGAATGGTATTTATACATGAGATAAAATTTCTTGTGTACTATGCAACTAAGGATATAAATTAATTCATTATTCACCTAAAAGTTCATGTACCTACCATTAGTTAGTGGTTCAGTGCTTTGAATTATTCTCTAAAGAGAGTTATAGAAACATGGTGGGAAATTCATAGAAATGATCAACTTGATTGGGATGATGCATACCAACTCATGATTATCAAATTATATATACCATATCTTATCAAAATTAATTGGCCTTTCTTCTAAGAAGGTGAGTGCCGTAAAATCCATTTTCACAAATGTGTTAAATTCTAGACTAAATAACATGTGGTACCAAAGTAATAGGTTCACATCATTCATTACACACTAGCTAAATTACCATTAGCATGGTATATGCATCAAAAATTCAAGATGGAGATAAAGCATTGGGTGCAGGTGTAAAGAGACTTCATACAAATGTTTATTTTTGAAGATGAGAATACTCTAATTCACAATGTACTACTAAAAATCATATAATTCCTATTTCATGGGTACATAGAATAATGCATCCTTTGATCTAAATACGACATTAAAAAGATATAAAGCTACCAATATAAAAGAACAATCTCTCATGTGGCCATGCCACCAAATACAAGATGAAGAAGACATTGAAAATTCAAATACTAATGGTGATATCAATCTTTTTGATTTAATTAAAATTGAACATCTAGTAGAACCAATCAAGGACCCACTCATAGAACCTACTGAAGAATACAAGTTACATAGCATATAAATTCTAGAATAGGAAGGTGTTGGTTTATAGATTTTATCACCTAACTCTATATTTTGATGTCCATCTAGGTGACAACTATATCAACAATTGAACTACTTATAATGGTGTTTTATACCAATTCTTTGCTTATTTTACAAGGTTGCAACTACCTTCTAATGATATGAAATTAATTGAAACTTATTTTTATTTTTAAAAAAAATAAAGAAAAAGGTATTATTTTTAACCAAAAAGCTTTGAAAGGTGCACACACAAACTTATGAATCATTAAACATAAAGTTCAAAAGCTTCAATAACTTCTAAATTGAGAAAAGTATCTTTTATAGTAGTCAACTATCCATCTCCATAAAACCTTCATATAAAGATAAGCATCTTATAGTGATGAAAATAAACTAAATAACCATTATTTTTAACAAAGATAACCACTGGCAATATATTTAGTATTAAAAAAAAATCCACACACCATAACGCAATGATTATGCTTGCATGAACTTCACCATATATTTATTCTATATTGAGAATAACAATAAGTAAACCGAAATCATGAAATATTTTATAATGAGAAAAAAAAAATTTCCCAAAATATCCTTATGCCTCTCATCTAACCCATATTTAAATATTACATAACAACTATCTTTTGATAATGTGCATCAAAAATTAAAATAAAATAAGTCTTTGGAAATGTTTAAAAAGATCCAATAGAAATGAAACATCCTAACAAATAGAAACTATCATGCATTAGTGGTCTCCACTCCAGCTTCTTCATCTTTGACTATCTCAAGTTCCAATTACTCTTGACTCACCTCAAGTAGTTTCATTCTACTCCTATATTCTTGGTACTTGGTAATCACTACAGTAATGCGCTTTCTCCCTAGTGTGGTAGTGATTTCCAACCTAGTCCTATATTTACTAAGTGCTTTGTCTATTTCCATCAAATATTCAAACATAATGTCCCTCCTTGTCTTGAATGAAGGAAAATAATCCTGCAAAGTGGCAAGTTTTTTCAAATAATCTCCATTTTCTATTTATAGATTGGATACTTCTTTATGAAATACTTATTTAAATTTCAAAGTCAATTCTAACATGTTTAAAATATTTTCATCAAATTTATCAACTATTTCCACTTCTATGTCATTGCAATTTCCTCTGATTTCAATTAACATCTCAAATTATTCTTGAAGTACTTTGTTGATTTCCTTAATAAAATTATCATATATATTTAACTTCCAATCCAAAGAGTCAAACCAAGAAGGATTAATTTCCTTAAGGTCATTCACTATCTTTTATCCAATTAGCACTATGGAATCCATGGAAATAATCTTTGTAATCTCTTATGAGAGTAGACATGTGTGTATTTGCTCAGCTCTGACATGCTAAAGTTCTACTACAAGACACTTCCTTTTATCAGCTATTTGGGTGTAAAATTAGATTACTTTGTTAAGGTAAAACAAACCATCCTGATATATTTTATCAATCCATTCAGTAGAAGCCTTAGCATAACCCAAATTCTTCTTGATTTTGTGTATGGCCTTGACATCAACACCTTCTATGTTAGATCTTGAGGATTCATTAGGAGTAAGAGTAATAAGAGATGAAATGAAATTATTAAGAGATAAAAACTATGAATGTAACATCAAATTTTCTTTCCTCTACTCTTTTACCCTTTTGATCAAGGCATTGATAGAGAAATTATCATGATAAACATCACTTTCTATAGTGAAGGCCCCATGTCAACTTGAGTAATCTTATACTTCACCCTAGTTATTCAATATCATCTAGATCTTTAATACGATCATCAATTTCCAATAATTGATGCCTAGAAGATGCATTAATCACCATCCAAGACATTCTCTTGGCCTTTTTCAGTTTCAAGAGATTTTATAGTAACTTGGTAATTGTATCTACCTCAACTGTCATTATTGGCACACTTTTTCTCTTCTTTTCAACTACCTTCTTCAACCATCTAGAAGAGGTTGTCATATTTATATTTTTAATGTTTTAACTTTTAACTCTTTCAATTGCAAAAATATAAATAGTAACATTTTCAATGGGGGAAGGAGGAACTTCAAAAATCATATAAAAAGAACCATCATCAATCACATTTTGAAAAAGATTATTAGAGTCAGGAATCACTGACTTCACCTAGCTAGTTTTATTTTTAGTGATGGTTGAGGGTATACCATCTTATTCATAAACTATTTTCAACTTAACCACTTCCTCAAGCCTCTCACCATCTCCACCTAATTATGAATTAGTGTTAGATCGACTAATTTCCTATCTCCCAGATATAACATTCACATCAAAATATTGTACAACTCTTTGCTCACTTCTCTATGGAGCCCTTTGATCATGGGTGGGACCTGCATTTTGTCACCACTTTCCATCTAGCTAGTTTTGAGTTCTTTTGAACATAGGAGTAGTTCAAATTTTCAAATCTAAAATTTCATTTTCTAACCAATTAATTTTAGGAAGAGGTTTCAAAATGATAGCTTGATACTCAGGATCTATAATTTCATAATCTTCTTCGACACTCTCAAGAATATAAAAAGAGAGACCATAATCCTAAATTTGTTTCAAAGTTAACCTCATATATTCCCTTTTTTTTACTTCCCTTTCATCATTGCAATATTCCCATAAATCTTCAATATTAGGGTGATGTTCATAGGATCTACTTCCATACAAATTCTATCTCACATAACCCTTGCTATCAAAATTAACTCTCATAAACAAATATTGAAGATTATATTCATTAAGAATATTCTCTACTCCATTAGCACTTTGATTATTTTTAAAAGAAAAATAAGACATTGGTGATGGAAAAACATAGCCTTGCTTCCCCATATTCACATATTTTACATTAACTATGGACATCTATCTGCAAACTTCTAGAAAAACTATGAAATCACTTGCATACTAGAGAAATTTCATTGGAGTTTTCTAAAAACCTACTACTCACAAATAGGTGAACCATTCAAACTGAACATAAAAACTTCATAATCAAAGAGGATACTTTGGAAAAAATCCACAACTCAGGGTTTCCATCTAATTTACTTATAAATTCCATCAAAAAGGCATCATTGACATGGTAATAATCATTCATCCCAACCTATCTAGTGAGCTATGGAAAATATTTGTACATAGGCATATTTGGTGTTAGAAGCCCTTGTGTCTCCAAACCTACCTAGATAACCTTCTAACTAGCTAAAATATATACCAAGTATGAGCACATATGAAAAATAGCAGTATAATAAAATTTTGATAATTGGTTATTTAAATGATAACAAATAACTTCACCCCAGTCAATGAACTGTTTATCATTACAAATAATAAGAATAAACTAACACATCTAGAATTCAAAGAAGTCATTTTGAGGATTTCTAACTACATGATGTAATAAGGTAATGACATCTGATATTTCATCCTTAAAATACATTCTTTTAAGCTTAGAAGGTAATTGAGGCTTACCTATCTTCTTAAAATTTAGCTAGTTCTTTCCTATAGAATTTTTACACCAATTTTCATTTGCTATGAATAATTCATGACCCATAACTACAGACATTTCTTTCATAGTTTCTCTTTTAGGAAGATTCAATGCATGAAAAACTATCTCTAGATTGATTTTTGTAACAACTAACCCATCCACATCCTTTATCTCCTACATCTCTAGATTGTACCTTCTTGCACATGTAATCACTAGTAAATGTTTTGTATAGCCTCAATAAAACCTCTAGCACTTACTAAAACAATCTACAAGATTCTATCCTCTAATGACATTCTAGTGTTCTGCTCTAAGCATGCCCAGAGTTCTTCCAAATTTTGGTGTGCAAATTCTATATCATTCATACCAAACCAAAATCATTCAATGCTTGTCTACATAAACACCAACCTATAAAGAGAGAACACATATATCTTTGAGAAATAGTTATAAAGAGTAAAAATATAACTAAATTAATTGACAAAACTAGACAAGATGTGTTTTTAATGCTACATTAGTGTGGTTTTTAATTCTCTCTCTTCAAAATAGGAACTTTAATATTTAAGTGCCTCTCAATTTTTTTGAAGAGATAGCTCCAAGTTGTGCCATACAAGTCATTAAATGAGGTGGAGGCACCATGAAAACCAACAATCCAGAGCTATATCATGGGGTCATGAAGCTTTGAAACTTTGGAACCAGATTTAGGATTTTTAAAGTTTTAAAAACCTTTGACTTATCGACTGCCCAAGACTCACAACTGATAAAAAGGATAACTAAGTCAGTTGATCAGGGAGTTATAGAACTCTAATAACCTCAAAATAAAGTTATTAAACTCATATAACATGTGACATTTAGTAACAATGGAGAGTGATAAAGGCATCAAAACTTAGAAAATGAATGGGATGAAGACTTAGGAACTCAAATAAGAGAAAATAAAAAATGCATAACATAAATTCAAATTTAGGGGTAACAGAAGGGAATCAAATGATACAATAATTTTTTTCTAATTAAAATCACAAGATTTACTAGTAGCCCATTAAAAAGCATGCAAAAAATATTGGAAGTGAGGAGATTCCTAAGTTGGCACTTATAGGTGATTACTAGACCAAAGCTAAAGTTTCTAAAGCCATGAAAATCCTATGATATTATCAAGATGTGTTTCCCATAAAATTTTTAGAGGTCAGAGGACTTGATCCATCTCTAGGTGAAATGCATATTGAACTCAAGGAGTGTGTGTGAACCATAAATAAATGGCCATACAAAATGAATTCAAATATGAAGTTGAAAGTGTATACTAAACTTGATATAATACAATATGTAGGTATAATATATCCTATAGAAGAGATAGATTGGGTTACTACCATGGTAGTGTAGTGTAGATACCAAAAATATACACACCTACGCTTTCAAATTTCAAAAATCCCCCTAGACCCAGCTAGGACCCTCTTTGGACTAGCCTAAACTAATTTGGCTCAACCAAAACCATCTATAGCTAGTTTCACAAACTAACTCAACTTAGCCTTCATGACCTCTTTCCTTTGGAACTTGATCATTAATAATCAAGGTGACCATTGATGATCACCATGGAAAACCTTGATCATCGACGATCAGGGTCCACCTCCTTAACAAAGCACATACAAACCACCTACATTACTTTTCTAAATATAGCTTTTCTAAATCTTGTTGTGAGCCTTTGCATGGATAATTTAAATTTAGATGGCCTAGTTACACCTTCACTTCCACCTATTGCTTGTGCCTATAAGAGAGAGAGGCCTGGGAAGTCAAATCCATCTGTAATAATTATCAAGAGCTCAAAGATTTAGGAGTTTTATTTTTTAGGTCAATCAACATCATCAACATTATCAAGCATCATTAACAATCTCTTTGATAGCCAACTTACCATCACCTCTCAACCAAGTTCTCAAGTACTGTTACTCTACTAGAATCAAGATAAATTATATCAATAGGATAACTAATTTAACCACTTACCCAATCAACTTCTGGTAAGACAAGTACTTGTTTGTCAATATTCACACACTTTATTTTCATTTCATAATCAGTCTAGCCCTTGCTCATCTCCCAAAATCCATCTTTTAGATCTCATTATTTATTAATTTAACAACCCATAACTCACATAGTAATCATTGATGATTAACTCAACCACCAATGGTCTACACAACTTCTTATGTTCATCTTGATTGTTTATGGTCACCTTAACCATTGATGGTCACCCTAACCAATGATGATCACTATGGTAGTGAAAAATAGCAAGTTATTCTCACTCACTTACCCTTAACCAGACCTAATTTTTTGTGTTTCTGATCACCCATAGACCTCTTTTATATTTTTTGAAGCATACCCCAACCCCTTAACACTATTATTAATTATTTTATCACTAATTTTATCATTTCTTGTCTATTTTCCAAGCAAGCATTTTTGTGTTCAATTTTTGTACCTTTTAATGATTTATGCAAGTACCTTATTTATAATTTTGTGAACTTAATTATTTAAACTATATGGATTAACAACCCCTAAGGAAGATCTCACTTTAGGATCTAGCTATCACTAGGAAATCCACCCAACTATCTTTCTAACAAATGAGTTTGCTTTAGTGATTTATTATCTGCAGGTCTTCCTCCTAAGGCAAAAAGGAGCTCTTCATATTATTTTGATTCAATGTGCACACAAATAAATAATTTTTTCAACCATACCCATATTGAGTTTCTTTTCTCTCTTTTTTAGAACTTAAAGTGAAAATTTACATGAAACATTCTAACATACCTAGTGGGACATAGAGTCTTTACTTAAATTTTTCTTTGAATTTGTATGTTCTTCTCTCTATCTATACTCATAATTGAAATTGAAATTTATTTTAGGCTTAAAATCAACTACATCCATTGATTTATTTTAACATTAGTTAATTTTTAACTAAATCACAATAATCTTATCATAACACCACTTTTTTTACACACACTAGCCAAACAAATTTCATCAATCAAACATCAAAATAATTTGAGACAAGGCCCAACTAGGATTTCATTACCTAGTGGTCACCTTACCCTTTCTCAACAATCTTATGTGGAGGTCATTACCAAGGGGAGAACCCATCACTCAGATCAACCTCTTCTACATCTTCATCTATCTATTATGTATTTAAGGTAGAAGACTCACCTAGTCTATTTGGAAGCCCTACTTTTCCTCTAGTATTTTCTCAAGGAGATATAGACTTTACCATTTTTTTAGACAACAATATAGTTACCCTCTAACACTACCTTAACACCTCCCCTCACCGTGTATTGATTCTAACTCCACCTTAGGATCCTCTTTATGAGGGGTATCCCTATTGTCATGGTCACCACCCAAACTTCAACTACCTAGGCATATTCGTGTACTAATTCCTTTGATGCCACAGCTAAAAACTAACCCATCCAACCTATTTCTATAGTTACACCTTTCACCTCTACTAATTACTCCACCTTAAGAACAACCCTACCATTAACCCATCATGCTCCACTTATTACTAGAGCACCTACCACCAACACTATCAACTTTCCCTCTAGCAACCCCAACCCATTGATCAATACCCTTTTCTTAAGCTTACGGGTATCCATCCCTTATACTTCACCACTTACTAGCATAAAGGTTACTACTCTTCTTTCATTACCAACCTAACTACCATTCATGCCCAATCCAAAAGGACTCCTCAACATGTACCCATTGCACCCAACTAGGATACATCCCTAACCCACAAGGGTATGTACCCAATAACCTACCACCATCATCCACCTTTCCTTACATGCCACCTACCCAAACTTTATCATCCAAATTATAAAATGTGATAACCTCTCAACTACCAAACAATTACCAATATGTTACTCGATCTAAACCACAATATCCACCTTATAACCCTTTTAGTCCACCACCTAAAACTAACCTAATGAAGATGCTCACTAACAAAATGACAAACCTTGATTCATCTATTTTAGGGGCTCATAACATCTTATCCTATGAGTAGATTTGTAATGAACCTATTCATCCCTCTATCCCTATTATACCTTAACTTCCTCAATGGGAGCTTCTAAAATTTACCAAATTTTAGAGAAATAAGGACCCCCAACAACACCTTAGGAATTTTTCATACGTATGTTGCATGATTACTTATGATGATGTCCTTCTCCTCTGAACCTTCCCCATGTCTTTATCTAACCCAACACTTGACTGGTATAGTGCCATTACTAGGTATTCAATATTTTCTTTCACCCAACTAGCTTAGGTCTTCTTAGATCACTTTTACATTAACATTTCCAAGAAGGTATTTATCACCAACCTCTATTCTATTAATAAATCTGATGATGAGTCCATTTTTGATTTCATCACCCATTGGAGAAACTTGATTAATCATCTTTGATTCTCTTGCCTCAACCTAAACTTATAGATATTTTTGCTCGAGCCTATGCCAAACATATATCTTCTATACTGTGTATTTAAAGATTAAAAACTTTTGATAAATCTTTTACCATGGTGCATAAGCTATAAAATTGGTCCATAGATGAGGGAAAATTAAAGTTATGAAATAATAAATCTACCTTCAAGACTAATGAAACCTCTTCCTCTAAAACCCAATGTCAATCAACAAATTTTTCCCATTACCTTCAACCAAAACACAAAGAATCCAAATCAAAGAAAACAAAAATAATTCACTCCACTTGGAGAATCTTATGCCTCAGTTCTAGAGAAACTACTAAAATATAACCTCATACAACTTACCCACATCAAACCTCCTCAATAGTTTGATTCTTCTCATCTAGTACCTACTTGGTATAATGAGAATGACCTTTTTGCTTTTCATCAGGAAATTGGACATGACATTAGTTGATGTAATACTTTAAAGAATGTTTTTTAGAGCCCTATCGACAAGGGGGAACTCATGTTAGATAATCTCAATGCCCCTTAAAATCAAGCTCTTGATATCTTTAGGAAGCCTTTTCCCAACCATGCCCCTACTAAAACTGACAACACACAAGTTGAATGTTCTTATGATGCCACATAGTCAATATGGTCCTTGATACACTTATCAATGGGTAAAATACCATCCAACTTACTTGCTTCTCCCCTAATTTACCCACTGAGGTGGTAGAGTCACTTTCCCTTCCTTTAGAGGCCCAAATAGAGGAGGTTAATTTTTCCTTAGCTTCACTCATAATGGCTTCAAAATCATCAAACACCCCTTTGAATAGCCTATCTAAACAAATAAACATTTGATGCAGCGGCCTCACTTGTTCTCTGCTTACCAAGATCTTTTTATTTGCTTTTTCAAATGTTCTATGGCCAATCACACTTCATGAGGGGTTAATCAATTATCTACTTGTTTGTCAAGACTGATTAGAATTCATTCAAATTAATAAAAACATCAACACCTTATTTCTATTATACCATCTCTTGAAGCATGCACTAATCAACACAAGGCAACTTGTCTTCTTAAGCCATATGAGGCATCAAACACTAAATACCTATTCTCCATGCTTCTATAACTCTGAAACAACCTTGACAATACCAAACCATACAATTGAGCAAGTTATCATACCCTAAAGTCTGACTTCTCTATCAAAATGGATCAAATGGCTTCTAGGCCTTGTAGCCTTCCAAACAGGCAAATCTTCAAATCTGAAAACATACACTGAGTGTTAAAGAAAACCAATCACAATTTTAGACACCCTTTATCTTTCTTATGCTCATCCCAAAGTTTCAAGTCTACACCATCACTAGAAATATCATTTCCTTCAACCCACTTGACCTCTTCTTGTTTGCCCTTAAGCTCAACTTCTTGGTTTATGAGACAAATCCGTACTGTACGGATGATACCACTTCCAAAACACCATTCACACTTAGGCAATCCAGATGGGCAATTCAGTGGCTTTGTCCTATCTTTTATTTCTTTCAAACATCTGCTACAAACCCATATGCATTCCAATTCACACCTCTATATACAAGGACCTAAAAAGGTCTATAATACACCCAAACTTCAAACAATGAACTTGATTGTTCTTGAATCTCACTTCAATACCTTTAAATGACTCCTAAACCTACTGATTTGAACTCCTCATCAATAGAAGCAAACTCTCTTTGTTTAGAATGGTCTTAAAACTACCCATGATCTTCTCCTTTGATTTCTCAATTTTTAACAACTTGCCAACTTGCTTCTTTATCTTGACAAATTAGACTTTTCTCCCCCTTCCAACGTGGGGATTAGGTAATGAGCTGTTGTTACTAAGGTAGAAACACATTTACAAGTTGTTTTTACTTTCATGAACCCCTTATGTGAGGTTTAGCACTTACTTGCCTCTTTTTAGAATTTGATTTTTCAAATCAATGTTTTTGGAGGGAAATTCTATGATTTGAATTCTCTTGCCCCTAGGGACCTTTTGACACCTAGAACACTTTCAAAACACCTAATAGAGACTACTATCTAAGACCTCATAAGGTCTTTACAATGCATTACATGCTTCTTAAGGCCTCTAGGCCTTTACAAACAACTTGTTGTTTCCCTAAGCCTATTTACATGTTTGAGTGATGCTCCTGCATCAGATTCCTGGGCTTAAAAAGTTTCATGAGCTCCTGCTCATGAGTTTCATTTGTTTGCCCATTTACAAAGGTAAAAATTTTACAAAAAAAATGTCTTCGTCATTCAATTTTTCATACAAATGTGCATGTTCTTGACTACCACAATTGTGTCTTTTTTTGCTTGTTGTCTTTTCCTTCCAAAGTACATCTTGCTGTCTCTTCATCTTCTTTGCAGCTTTCTTCTTTACATATTCATCCTCTTGAATGAGGATATCAAATTCCATTCTCTCTTCTTGAGCTCTTAGAAGATCTCTCTTCTCCAAGTACTTGACCTCCTTATCAAGCAAACCTGTACAATCACCATTCAAAGCAAAATTAGATGCAAAAATTTGAAACCCTTGGGTCTCTCCAAATTGTTGAATCCATACTTACTGCTCAAGTATGACTTCTTGGTCCTTTGTCTTCATTTCTTCTTCACAACAATGTTATACCTCCTCAAATATTGTTATAGGACAAGTTTTGCTCTTCTCTTCATGGTTAATGGCATATTCTAAGGCTACCAACTCTTCCAACAACTGCTCTTTATTTTGATAGACAAAAAGCTTGTTTGGTTGTTCAACTAGAAACTCTCCATCAAGGTTTTTTATCTCCTTCAGGATATCTTCTTCAATTGTCAAGGTTAAGCATTTAACCTTCTCTCCATCTTCTTCTTGCAGCTGTTCTACCCCTTGGTATACAAATACCCATATGCATTCCAATTCACACCTCTATATACAAGGACCTAAAAAGGTCTATAATACACCCAAACTTCAAACAATGAACTTGATTGTTCTTGAATCTCACTTCAATACCTTTAAATGACTCCTAAAGCCTCTATAATATAGATTTAGGCCTCCTAAACCCACTGATTCAAACTCCTCATCAATAGAAACAAACTCTCTTTGTTTAGAATGGTCTTAAAACTGCCCATGATCTTCTCCTTTGATTTCTCAATTTTTAACAACTTGCCAACTTGCTTCTTTATCTTGACAAATTAGACTTTTCTCCCCCTTCCAACATGGGGATTAGGTAATGATCTGTTGTTACTAAGGTAGAAACACATTTACAAGTTGTTTTTACTTTCATGAACCCCTTATGTGAGGTTTAGCACTTACTTGCCTCTTTTCAGAATTTGATTTTTCAAATCAATGTTTTTGGAGGGAAATTCTATGATTTGAATTCTCTTTCCCATAGGGACCTTTTGACACCTAGAACACTTTAAAAACACCTAATAGAGACTACTATCTAAGACCTCATAAGGTCTTTACAATACATTACATGCTTCTTAAGGCCTCTAGGCCTTTACAAACAACTTGTTTCCCTAAGCCTATTTACATGTTTGAGTGATGCTCCTGCATCAACATTCCTCATCCACCATATCCCCTAACCATAAGACAAACAACTATGGAAATCATGCCTAGGGTAACAATTTTCTCACAAACACCACTCAAAAAATAGCCACAAAATCCAAACTTACATCCCTTCCTTGATTAAACAGATGAGGCTACCGATTCTCCTCCTCAACCCATAGGTGTATCCTTGATACCAACTACCTAAGAGGCTAGACCAATATACAAACATTTTTCCAAAATCATTCAAAAGTTAGGTATGGTCAGAAAGTTAGACATGGATCAATCCACTTTCTAGCAATAGTTAGGGCTTCCTTACATCAACAAACCCAAACCTTATAGCATGCCCTTAACCAACCAATCTTTCATTTTTCCACCTCCTCTTAAATTTATTAGAACTTCTACCAACCCCTCACCTTCTCACTCAACCAAAATAACCACCTCTCCAGCAACCACACCACCAACCAAACCTTACAAAACTCTTGGTTCCTTCCCTACACGAAGCTTAGTTTACCCATCCTTGAAAGTGGAATTAACCTCATCCAAGTCTATACCCAAACGTCAACCCAAACCAACTAAGGGGGACAAACTATTGAAGAGTCACATGTCTAGTATTCTACCTCCCTCTACCTTGCCTTCTATCTTGGGACCCCATCCCTCAACTTTGCTTAAAAGGAAAGATTTGTTTAACATATGTCGCCCATAGACATTGGTTACAACAGCCTACTTACTATTTTATGAACATGTACTTCCCAAATTACCAATAGCTAGACTATCAACCTTGAACACCCCAAAAACTATCATACCCAAACCCAAACCATTAACCAAAAACACCACCTTACCTAAACCCTCTCTCAATAAACCCATTTCTACCAACACACCCATCTTCCCAACCAACACCACAACCTATAAACATTCCCCACCTCTATCTAGATCCTATACAACCATTTTCCAAAGGTTACTTCAAGCTTCTTACCTCACTTTATCCCTTATCAAGCCCTTCAATCCTCTTGGTTTGAAATTGACTTGGTATAATAACTATCAAATTTGTTCTTATCACAAGACACCCAGGCATGACATGAAGAATTTCAAATCTCTCTAAGCTATTATCCATTATCTATATGATGAGAATGATCTTTTATTAGATAAACTTCCATTTACTCCTCTACCAATATACCCAATAACCATTTGCCAATACACCCCTAATCCTCTAATCTCACCTTAGAGTGATGGAGAATATACACAACCTCATATCACACCTTTACCCCCTATCCATACCATTAATGCGGTCACATGATCACAACAAAAATATAACGGGAAGGCCAAAGTGTTCACTCTATGGACATACCCCCCAGATCATCATAAACCAAACCAAATCCAAATATCTACATCTTTAGCTAAGCCCAAAGTTACCATCTTAGGCACCTTTGAGGCTAACCCCTATGAATCCTTCAGGAGGGTCATTCTTAATAAACTTCACCAAACTCTAGCTATGATGATCCTCTATCATCTCATTTCCATCTCACCTCCCCATCATTAGGCCATGATAGAGGCTATGTAAGCTATTGATGTCAAACTAGTTTACTCCCCACCTGTAGAGGCCTTCATAGGTTCTCTCCAACTCTCCACCCTTTTTACTTTCAAGGACTTAGAGATACCCTCTATCCACCTTGAGGATCTATATCCTCCTCTCTTCATTACTAGCCACATCAACCAAACCCACATCAAATGGGTTATGATCGATAATGGGACCAACATTAAAATCATCTCTTCTCATGCCTATGACCAACTTAAATTGTTGGACAATGTCAAGTCCCAAACTTTAGTTTTCCATATATCCTTTAATGACACCATGACCACTAGCTTGGGAACCATTATCCTCCACATTCAGCTTAGACCATGTATGCTCCCTAAACTATTTTATGTGGTTAAAGGTGAATTCTAGTATAATGTTATACTAAGGAGACCTTTGATTTGTGTTATGGGTTATGTACCTTCTACCCTTCACTATTGTGTTAAATATAAGCATGAAGTTCAAGTTGTTACCATACAAGCTGACTTGAGCCCTTTCATATCATGCAACATGACCTACCAACCTAACGACATCCTCTTACCTCTGACAGTAGCACCTCAAACATCCATTGCCAAGCCCTAAACCATGGAAAATGAAGCCATTACTTCTCCTTTCAAAATTAAATCTACCATTTCATCTATTCCTATGGACCAAATACCCACCATTGATCCCTTATAATCTACCTTCCACTGCCTTACCCTTAGAGAATACCAACTCCTTACCCTTAATGTTTTCCATACTCCCTAAGAGTATATGAAACTCAACCACCAACCAAGTTATGACCCTAAACTTTGAGCCATTACTCCCTTGGGGCCTCCAAGTTTTCAAAACCATTTTATCTATGGGGGAATTTACAAACCACTTGATGTTATTGTTACCCCCTCTTCCCCATAACTATTCACCTCTACATTCTCTTACTTGGACAACCTAGACTTTGCCAAAATATACCATCACAAGTGTGCCTAGAAAGGATTTGGCTTAAGAAAATATGATCATGGACCACACACATTGATCTCTATTGAGACTTGAAATCCTCATGAGAAGCATGACCTTGGCTTCACTCTACCCAATAAGAAGAAAGACAAACAAATTACCACTACCACTATTGGAGAAGAGACCCCTTCCTCATTGACACCCCCTCCACTTGAGTGTGAGGATGAGGACATCATCCCACCTAAATTTATTTTCATCAACATGATTATCCTTATCTCCCTAACTTATCAAAAAGAAGGGGTGCCAGTATCCATCCCTTTGATCCATCCTGAACTAGTAGGAAAAGACTCTCCTACCATTAACATTGTCCATTATTAAGATGATGATTCTATTCTCACCTACCTTGGTTAACCTAATTATTCCATCTAAAAAACCTTACCTCTAGATACCTCAACCATGTTAAATGAATCTACTATGGATATTGACATAATCACTTTGAGCAACCCTCATATTATAAAATTGGGCCAATCTCTTTCCCCTGAGGAACTTCAAGACTTATTTATCTTCCTCCAAGATCATAGTATTGAATTCACATGGTCATGTGCTGATATGCTTGGTATTGACATGGCCATTGCCACCCATAACATTGTAACAAATCATGATACCAAGCCTATCAAATAGAAACTTTGATAAATCCATCCTTGCATAACCCTTCTTATCAAATAAGAGCTTCAACTCCTCCTCTCTATCGACTTCATTCAACCCATTGATTATCGCCAGTGGGTTTTAAACATCATGTCTATCACTGAATCCATAGGGGGGCTACATAGCTATGTTGAATTTCATGACCTCAACCTTGCCTACCCAAATGATGACTTTCCTCTACCTAGCATTAACCAACTTATTGATCTTATAGTAGGCCATGAGATGTTGTTTCTCATGGATAGATTCTTGGGTTATAAAGAAATTTTGATTGCCCTTGAAGATCAACAAAAAAATACCTTTATCAACCCATGGGGGGATTTAATTATAGGTTCATGCCCTTCAGTCTTAATAATTCTAGTACAACCTATCAATGTGTTGTGACCTACGTCTTCTATGATCTTATCCACATAATCATCAAGGACTACATGGATGACCTCCTCAAAAAATCCAAACTTTTCAAAGACCACTTAGCCATTCTCAAGCTTATCTTTAAGAGATTTATCTGTTACCATGTCTATCTCAATCCCAAGAAATGTATTTTTGGGGTCTTTTTAGGCAAACTCCTTAGCTTCACTATTTCCCTTCAAGGAATCATAGTTGACTTGGCTAAGATAAAATCCATCCTCAAGATGGTACCTCTGACCAATCTTAAGCAACTCCATAGTTTATAGGGGAAGGTCCAATCCATTCATCACTTCATTTCTCATATCTCAAAATCAATGTTAACCCTTCCATCACCTCTTGAAAAAGGACATCTATTTCAAGTGGAATGTCAATTATCAAAAGGCATTTAATGTTTTCAAAGATTACTTTCTATCTCCACCTATCCTCACACTTCTTAAGGATGACCAACCTTTCTACCTTTATATCTCTATCACTGACCATTCCCTAGGGGTAATGTTTTCCCGTCGAGATGCACAACATAAAGAGCAATCCATATATTACATAAGCCACACCATTGTAGAGTATGAAAATTAGTAAACTCACATCGAGATACTATTCTTGGACTTAGTATTTATGGCCACTAAACTTAACCACTACCTTCTTAACCACAAGAATTTTGTCATAACAATTACCAATCTACTCAAGTACATGCACTCCAAGCCATGCTAAAGCTAGCATATAGCCAAGTGGATCATGATTTAAGCTAAGTTTAACCTTAAATTATTCCAGTAGAAGTCCATAAAGGGGAAAGTCATTACTAATCAATTAGTTGATGCACCCCTACCAAGCAACCAACTTCCTCTTCTTGAATTTCCAAATGATTCTATCATAAGCTTATCTTTAGTAGATTTCACCAATCACATAACCATGTTATTGGATGGTTCTAAATGTCAATGTGGTGGGGGAAATGGTATCATCTTTATCCCCCTTGTCAGTGAACCACTTACTTTATCTTTTAAACTCTAGTTTGAATGCACCAATAATGTGGTTGAATCTAAAGCCCTAGTAATAGGTCTCAAAACTACATTCACCTTTAGAGTTAGAAAAATCAACATCTTTGGTGACTCCCAACTTGTGGTCAATCAAGTTAATAACATCTACTAGTTTAAGAATGATATTTTTTTAACTATACAAATAGTTAGTTATGGAACTCTTAACATCATTTGAACACTACCATATTCAAACCACCCCATAATCTACCAACAAGTTTATCAACACCATGGATTCTATTGCTTCTTATATCCCATCAGTACCATTAGACTCTAAGCTATCAGTCTTTGTCCACCACCTCACTGAGCCTTCCTACATCAAGTCAGACACTCTAACCATCTTTAATGTGGAGGAGATCCATCCTTACCTTTGGTATCAATGTACCTTCAACTACCTGAACCTTGGCATAGTTATAAATGGCCTTTCTAATAATACTTATTGAGAATTTACTCAAAGTACCTCTTGTTATACCATTATGGGAGACATCCTCTATAAACATGGTTTTGATGGTCTCCTATTTCATTGCCTCCATGGTCCATAAGCCTCTCACACTATAAAGGAAATTCATAATGGTATCTATGGGGGTCACTTTAGTATACTCATTATAGTTAACCACATCCTCCACCTAGGCTATTATTGGCTTACCCTTAACCAAGACTATTGTGATTATGTGAAAAAGTGTGTCAAGTTTCAACAATAAGCTAATTTTCATCATGAACCTAGCCATAGTCTTCAAGTCTCCACTGACTTCTATCCTTTTTCACAATGGGTTCTAGACCTTATTAGTGAAATTAACCCCCACTCTTCATAGTTACATCACTCTATCATCATTGGGATCTAATATTTCACCAAATGGGTGGAGGTTATTCCTCTTGTTTCAATAAAAGCTGAAAAGATTGTCAAATTTATCACCCATCATATCATCTATCATTTTGGTATTCCCCATAAGATCATCACCAACAATGGTAAATCCTTAAAAAATAAAAAATTGCAAGGCCTTTGTGATGTATTTATTATAAAAATTAGTTTTTCATCACCCTATCATCCACAAATAAATAGATAAATAGAGGCCTCTAACAAAAACCTTAACAAATGCTTATCAAAATGATCAATTATTTAGGTCAATATTGGCATCTACACATCCATTTTGACTTATGGGCATATCATACTAGCATTTGAACCAATACAGGTGCTATACCTTTTTCCCTCATGTTTGGAGCTAGAGTTGTGTTGCCTCTTAAGGTCTAAATACCCTCTGTTTGCATATATTTATGTGAGCTTATTTCTAAAGATGATTACCATTAAGAACATTTAGCCTAACTTGATCTATTTGACAAGCGTCATTTAGCCACTTTTTCCCATCTCCATGTCTAAAAATAATGAATCAAGCATGCTTATATCAAACACCTAAAAATGCGAGAATTTAATAATGGAGATATCATCGTTAAGGAAAATCAACATGTAACTAATATGGAGAAAATCAAAAGGAGCAAATTTAATTTTAATTAGATTGGACCCTATATTATAACCCATAGGTATGGATCAAGAGATTATCATTTGTCCTCTCTCAAAGGCAAACTAGAACTTGAGCCTCTCAAATGCTTCACATCTGCATTCTTTCTATTGTTAAAGAAGGATCACAATCACCATTGGCATAACTTAAGCTCATCCCCTATAACCACATTCATTTCCTTCTTTTTAGGGGTAGCTAACTATAGATGAATTATGTGATTATCTCTCATAATCATAGCCTAATCTTGAACTATGGGTACCATGGATCTACTTATGGCATGATTCTCATGGTACTTCCCATCTCCTCAAGATCAGTCCCGATGGTCATTATCACCTACACCTCTTTTTCACGTACTAAACCTTCTTGTACCTCTAGCTTTGCATCCATAAAGGTAACCCCTTGAGCATGTATAAATAATTCTATATCAAGTAAAATCAATCAAAATTAAAATTAATATTAAAGTCACAACCAAATAATGGATCATTTTTAACGTTCATAGACTGCTCTCTTGAAGGAAATTTATTGAAAACTCAACTAAAATTTCAAAACCTAAGGTGGATTGATCCCTTGAAGGACAACTATCACAATAATTTTAAATAAGCACATAAACTTAGAGCACTCCCTTGAAGGATGGCTAAGTAAAACACTTGTCAAAAGCTAGCAATTTTTTGGAAGCTTCTTGCATCGATCAGCTTCCTCAATCCCAAGAAAAATAAAAATAGAAAATAACCCATAAGCAAAATCAAAATCAATAAGAAGCACCATAATTGGATCTCCTAAAAATAATAATCTTGCAAATCCATAATTGGCTCTACTAAGTAGACTTCCCAGATTAATCAGTCTACACTTTAATATATGAGAATAAACTTGCTTATACTATCTTCATGAAAGCCTACAAAAGAGGCATGATAGTGTCACAATAGGTTCCAATTCCACCCGCCCTCCCTCCATATATCATATGCATGGGATTACACTCTTTCTTGATTCAATGTGATCAAGGTACCCATTTAACAACTAGATCACACTAATGTGATGCATTTGAAAGGCTTATTTTCACTATGTTGATCTGACTCTAAGTTTAATTTTTGTCCTTACCAATGAATCAACATCATGTTTCTTTTCTTATATTTTATTTGTTCATGTAGACATACCTCTCATGGTTCCTCTCACCATCATAAAAATTTAGTTTTTTTATCTACTTTATGTATTCTCATCACATCTTTTACCATATCCACATTTTATCTCCATGATCATAAACAACAAATATCAAATGAAAAACATAACATTATGAGCTATATCCATGAACCACATCATCTACTTATCTCTAATTAAAACACCATGAATGTGAATCATATCACATTATGCCATAAATATAATCATATCCATCTACCATCAAAACATCATGTCAACATATATTGTATCATAATTCATTCTCATTATCATAAACATAATAAATAATCAAAACATCATGAACAATATCATATGTCATCTACCAATCTATCCATAACATTACCACAATATATCTCATGCAAACCACATCATCATAATGATAATCAAATCCATTAATTATTACATAATCATATACAATATATCCATACATAACACATCTTATCATATCCATAAAAAAATTAAAGCATCATAACTATCTTTCAAACATCACATGCCCAAGCTACTAAGTTAACATCTCATAATGCATATTTAAGAAACCATAGACCATCAACCATAAGCATAAACATAAATGTCCACAATAAAATGTAAACCATAAATGTACATCATCTATAACATCATATATAACACCATACATCATACACATCATGTCATGTCATCATAAATAATACATGTAACAATATATAACCTCTCTTTCAAAACATACATCTCACTACATCATCATGTAAACTAATATCAAAATAATGTACCCCTATTACTACTAATATATATCAAAACATGTATAAAACATGATCATGGGACACCACTATCATTGGCCCCACCTACACTTACAGCACTACTATTTTTTCCACCTATACTTGCACCTACACTCTCATCTGATGGTTTCCCCCTAGTGTTCCCACATGGCCCACTATAAAATCCCATTATCCTAGAGTATCTGCAAAGGGAACCCATGCCAAGCTATCTTGGTACTCACCATGTCTCTTCTCAAGAAGAAGTTGTGTTAACACTATGGCCTCGTAATACTTGAGATCTTCTACAGTGGCTAGATAATGTACTCATGACACTATGTCTAGTGGTCCTCCCACTGTTGCTATGGTTACCACTACCCTCTACCTCAATGAGTCTCTCTCTTATGTCACCAACCCAAGATAGATCCTCTCATGATCTCACTCACCAATTAGGGTCACCACCTATGCCTACAATTTCACAACCTATCCTTATAGTGTGGCCACCTATCCCTGTAATGTCTATACTTGTGCCTAGGTTGTAGCTAAATCCCCCTACTTATCAATCATGACCAACTAAATCTATGGCCATTGGCCTCATGCATCTACAATCTCCACCATCATCTATAACAACATATATCAGTTGATACCAAGCCATATAGCCATCTATATACCTAACATCATTTATCAGAGCCCTAATAAGGAGCTTCTTGTACCCACCATCTAAAACTATGGGAGTAGGCTAGGGCACTAGCAATAAAACCTCTTATTTATCCCTCCTATACTTTTGAAATGGGCTTGGGATACCCTATATCAAACCAAACTAATGATGTACTCTATAAAATAGGAGTAGATACACCTCCCCCTCTCACCTATTAATGATCCATCTATAGCTCTAAAGCGTGAGGGTCTACCTCTTGTACCCTGGCCATATCAAAAATTGAATATACAACCTCTAGGTGATGTCTCCAACCACTAGTGTACCTGGTGCACCTCTAAACCACTCAACATCATGGACACCATATCCTAAACCTAATACACCCATATCATCCCTCCATCACATGAAGCCAATAGGGAACTCTATATTTGTATATCTAGCCCATAATAATCATATTAGTCTCAACACTTGAATATGTTCATAGGCCCAATAATGTAGAATGAGGCCAACATTGATATCATATCTCTTATGGTGCCTAAATCCCCACATCTTCCTCTAGATTTACATGAGAAAAATATAGACCCAACTAAATATCGTCATACCAAGTAGTAACTCCACCAAAGCCTACGTAACAAATAGGGAAACCTCTCACTACTCAAATATAGAAGCCCAAAATATGTCATTGCAATCAAAGCATGGTCATGAGCCTCTTTTTAGTCAAAGCTCTCTAATATAATACCAAGTACCAAAATCCCCTAGTGTGCCATCAAACCTAATTTATCTCATCCACATACAAGAAACCAAGAAAATCCTCTCACTCCTCATGCTCGATATGATAAATCACCCCACCATGTAGTAGATGCCTAGTAATCCTATAAATATCCTTAGGTAGAATAGTCATCTCCTCAATCAAGAGCAAGAAAGTGTTCATAGTAGGATCCCATCTCTTGATAAGTGTTATGACCATAAACACATCTCAGGGCACAAATTTGTAGTGCCTCATAGCCCTTATCCCTACATCCTCTATATGGGGCTAGTCTTCTAGATTCATCCCTACATGTATTTTTGGAAATATGCACAACATGTGATCATGCATTTAAATTTGCTCCCTAACCTGCATCATATCAAACACTTGGCCTAGTCAATGCTAATCTTGTCCATCTTATCTTTTCATCCACCTAACCTAAACTTAAACCTAAACTCACCCTACCCCTACCATTATCCTAAAAAATAACTACCCCAATTTGACCATCGATAATCATGGTGACCACTGATAGCTAGACACCCCTACTTCATAGGGTATCGACCATCAATGGTCAAACCTAACCATTGATGATCATTGTGGAAATTCTATGGCTAGAATTCCCAAACTCTAGCTACCTAAAATAAATAATTTAACTATTCAATCACCATCTTAATCACCTCAAACACCTAGCATACTACCTATCCAACCTAACTCTACCCCCTAGACCTTTTACCTATACTTCATTTTTTTTTGTAGCTCATTCATGAAATCCACACAATAAAAAGGGTAAAAATAAAGACATCAAAAATATACACACCTACACTTCTACATGTTGAAAATCCCCCTAGATCTAGTTAGGAACCTCTTAGGACTAACCTACACTATTTTTTATTAACCAAGCCCATCCATATCTAGTTTCACAAACTAACTCAACCTAGCCTTTAGGACCTCTTTCCTTTGGAACCTAACCATAGATGGTCAAGGTGACCATTGATGATCACCATGGGAAACCCTAATCATAAATGATCAGGGTCCACCTCCTTAAAATAGCACATCTAAATGACCCATGCTGCTTTTCTAAATATAGCTTGTCTAAATCTTGTTGTGAGCCTTTACATCGATAATTTATATTTATATGGCCTAGTTATACCTTCACTTCCACCTCTTACTTATGCCTATAAGAGAGAGAGGCCTAGGAGGCCTAATCCATCTATAATAATTATTAAGAGCTCAAAGATTTAGGAGTTTTATTTTTTAGGTTAATTAACATCATCAAAATTATTAAGCATCATCAGCAATCTCATTGATAGCTGACTTACCATCACCTCTCAACCAAGTTCTTGAGTGTTGTTACTCTAAGGGAATCAAGAAAAATTTCACCAATAGTATAACTACTTCAACCACTCACCCAATCATCTTCTAGTAAGACAATTACTTGTTTGTCAATATTCACATACTTTATTTCTATTTCATAATCAATCTAGCCCTTCACCATCTCTTAAAATCCATATTTTATATCTTATTACTCAATAATTTAATAACCTATAACTCACATAGTAACTATCGATGGTTGGCTTAACCACTAATGGTCTGCACAACCACCAATGGTTATCTTAACTACTGATGGTCACCTTAATCACCAACAGTCACCCTAACCACTAATGGTCACTATGGTAGTGAAAACCAATAAGATATTTTTACCCATTTACCCTCAATAAAACCTAATTTTTTATGTTTATGATCACTCACATACGTCTTTCATACTTTTTAAAGCATACCCCAACCCTTTATCACTAGTATTAATTAGTTTATCACTAATTTGATCATTTCTAGTCTATTTTTGAAGCAAGAATTCTTGTGTTTAATTTCAATACCTTTTAATTATTGATGTAAGTCCCTTCTTTCTAGTATTATGAACTTAATTGTTTAAAATGTGTAGATTGACAACCCATAAGAAATATCTCACCTATAGGATCTAGCTATTGTTAAGAAATCCACCCAACTATCTATCTAAAAAATAAGTTTAATTTAGTGCTTTTTTATCTATAGGTCTTCCTCCCAAGATAAAGAGGAGTTCTTTACAATATTCTGATTCAATGTGTACATAAATAAATAGGTTTTTCAATCATACCCATATTGAGTTTCTTTTCTCTCTTTCTTATAACTTAAAGTGAAAATTTACATGAAACATGTAGCCTAAGAAAATAAGGGAGATCATAGTATGTGTTGATTATCAAATTTTGAATGATGCATGTGTGAATGATCCATTTATGATTCCCTTCATAGATGAAGTTTTATAATCTATCATAGGTCATGAAGTTTACTCTTTCATGGATGGCTTCAGTGCTATCATCAAATACCCATCACAGAAGAAGATAGAGTTAAAATGACTTTTGTCATGGAATGAGGATCCTTTGCATACAAGGTAATGCCTTTTCCCCTACATTTTTTTCTCATGCATTGATGACTACGTTCAAATATTTCATTCACAACTTCCTATAAGTCTATCTTAATGATTGGACAGTCTTTTATTTATTCAAATAACATTTGTCTAAACTACACCTCATGTTATAATGCTACTAATCTCTATTCATTACCCTAAATTTAAAAACAATATTTATTCTTTATACCTTTTGGTGTCCTACTAGGTCATGTAGTGTCTAGTGAAGCCATTTTGATAGACCAAGCCAAAATTATTGTCATTTTAAGTATGCCTCCACCAGTCAACTCTATATAAGTGTGATCATTTATAATCCATATAGGATATGATTGAAGGTTTATCAAGGGATATGCATCCATGTCATCTCCATTGGAGTATTTACTTTGCAAAGGTGTAATTTTTTTATAGACTCTCAAGTGTCAAGTAGCCTTTATTTAATTGAAGTAGAGATTGGTTATTATGCCTATTCTTTTTTTTCTAGATTTGAGTAAGCTCTTTCATATGCATGTTGATGCTTCATGTATCATAGTTAGTTTTGTGCTTATGCAACCAGGAGAGGGTAGACTCAACCATCTCATACATTTTACAAGCTACAAGTTGTCTAATGTTTAAAATAATTACATGAAAATTGAAAGAGAAGCAATAGCTATAGTGTTTTCACTACAAAAATTTTGAGACTATCTTGTTGTGACACCATTTAATGTTTTCATGGATTATCAAGGTCTATATTTCTTTATCAATAATCCAATACTAGGAGGCTACATTTCTTGATGGTTGATGTTATTTTAATAATTCCATTTTTACATTAGCGTCAAGCTAGGATGAGAAAATATGGGGCCGAATCATCTCAGTCACATCACAAATGGGGAAGAATAAGAAGAACTAAAGGAAGATTCTCTTGATGCCCATTTATTATGCATTTATGTGATCTTTAAAAATCTTTTAGTAATTACTAATTTCCTTAAATGATTGTTCCTTGTGTACTACCAAAAAAGGGATAAGAAGAAATTTATCACCATATACCATTATAAATGGGTTGTTTTATCATTTGGGTAAGGATGAATTACTACACAAGATAGTTCTGGAACATGAATGACCATAAATTTTATAGGAGGCACACCAAGGAATAGCAAGATGACATTTTATAGAAAATTTATTTCCAAGAAGCTATTATAGAGTGGGTTATGGTGTCTGAATCTTTTTTAAGAGCACATAGAGTAGTGCAACATTATGATGTATGTTAATGCATGGGTAAACCACTACAAAGAGATGAAATCCACTTTCATCCTTTTATAACTAAATAACCTTTTAAATAATGGGGTATTGATTTTTTTAGACATATCAATCCATTAAGTAAATATAGTAAAGCAAGGTATATTATCACTATGACTAATTACTTTACCAAATGGGTTGAAGTTGCTACAACATCCATATATGGTGTGAAGGATGTAGTAACGTTTTTTTATGAGAATATTATTATAATATTTAGATGCCCCATCAAGATTATTAATTATTGAGGGATACACTTCTTGAATAACACCATTAATGATCTTATTAAATAATTCATGATTTCTTATCATAAAATCACTGTGTAGCATCCACAAGATAATGACCAAGCTGAGGTTTCTAACAAAGTGTTTAAAAAAATGTTGACAAAGATATATGATGTCAAGAGGGATGATTGGGAAGATTTCATTCCTATGATTCTTTTGGAATATCACATGCACTATAAGAGGAATATTTTTTTACTCCATTCTAGTTGGTCTATGGGCTTGAAGTAGTTATGCTAATGGAATATTTGGTATGCAATCTAGACATTTCAATGGTCATGAGACTAGAGGATCATGAATCTCTCACTAAACAAATTATTGAACTAAATAGGATTGATGAGTATCGACACATAGCATATTGGATGTAGGAAGTTCATAATAAAATATAGAAAAATATCATGATAGGAATATGTGACATAAGGAATTTCATAAAGATCAACCAGTTTTGTTATATGATAGTCATTTTAGAGCATTTTCTAGAAAATTATATATTATACTAAAAGGGACTTATGTTATAAATTAAATATGACAATAAGGAAGTATTATTTTGAGAAATTTTTAGGGAACCATTTTTCCAGGGTGGGTGAATGGCTTTAGGCTTAATCTCTACCACTAATAGTCTTAATTTATCTCATTAATCTAAGTGAGTGGGTGTTGAGTAATACTAAGTAGATTAATATTTATCCTTTCTACATGTTTTATTATGTGTTTATTTTTGTGTGTGTGTGTGTGTGTTTGTATATAATATCTTCACTACCATTTAGGAACCAAGATACCAAGTCTGGTGTGAGCCAATTATGCATAGGATAATTCACATGCACCATCCTGAATGTTAATAGGAGTGAAAGAAAGAAATTACATCTAAGAAATGTATGTACAAGTTACATAAACTAAGATATTCACTGTATAATAGTTATCCCCAAGTAGTTAATACCATATCCAAGGTTTGATTAACCTAATCTTCAAAAAATTAGTGACTAGTCAACATCATCTACTTATACTCCAATACAGATAGTAAAGAACATAACAATGTATATCCAAACATGTGATAATGAATAATTATCTTAATTACTAGATCAAATAAGATTTTCCAAATCAATAATTACGTTCATGTCAAACAGATGGATCAATTTAACATTTACATATAAACCAACAAGCACAAAATTGATAAAGGTATAACCTTATGAACCAAGTCTGCATTTCATCCTTGAAAATATTTTCCCAAGATGAATTTCAAAGAGATAACTTAATTATACTACACAAATAACTAACATAGTTAAATTTAATAACTTAGTAATCATGGATACTTCACAACTCATTAAGGGTTTAACAGATATGCAAAAAGAAGTAATGGGTATCGATCTAGAACTTAGACAAACAAAATTCAATGATCCAAATCTGCTATGCCCCTAACCTATCACACATATTAGTATAGGAATATCTGACTTGTCACTTACTTATCCCTCTTTTATGCTATTTCATATTTCTCTATGCATTCATTTAGTTAGTAGGTCAGCCTATGGAGTAACCATGGCCTAGATAGACTATATATAGGAGGTAGTGGGTAACTATTTATCATCATATTATGAATTATGCTCTTATTAAATCTTGTGAAGGTTGCCCCCTCAAAGTGGATTATCTATTATCATATATTTTGATATATTTCAATCATATTTGGATTTGTTTCTACTATTGTACTTTATTATTGAAGTAATTTCATTACAAGTGGTATCAGAGCTGTGATTTGGGCAATATTGTGGGCAAAATCTTGATTTTTAAAATTTGGATATATCTAAAACAAAGTTTTAAATTTCTCTAAATTTTTTTTACTGGAGGTGATAAATAATTAAATTAAGTTTCCATTAAAATTTAAGATCATTTGGATCTATTTTACAAAATTTATCACCATTTTAATTATTTTCATAAAATTGCTCTATAGTGTGCAATTCAAAGAATTTTTCTTATTTATTTATATTTTTGGAAATATTATAAAAATTTGGATAGGGTATGTTGTTTTTATGTTTGTATATGAGGCCTACATAATTCTAAAATCACTTGGTCAAAGTTGGGTCAAAAGTGCCAATTAGGTCAACATTGTAAATCCCTTTTATGGTAGGTCCACAAACTCAGGCCTGAGGAAAGGGTGTTGAAACTCTAGGTAAAACTCATAATAAGGAAGAGATGGAGTTAGAAGGGGGATGTACTAGATCCTTTGTACCAAGGTTCTCTGACATAGATCACAAAGTGAGCCAGCTTGACTATTGTGTGCAAGGCATTCAAATTCAGGTGCAAGGCATACAATCTAATATGAAATCCATACAAGATAGTTTGCCAGATATCATAATGACTTTGAAAAATAATCAGTCAAATCATCTAGCTCTCACTATTGCACAACCACACTAGGGTGGTTCTCCTAACTAGTCTACTTCAAATCTAACTACATTGCCATAGAGGAACCTATTACCAAAGGTGGATATGTGCAAATTTGATGAAAAAGATCCACTCAATTAGATCAACCAAATGGAGAATTTTTTTGATCTGCATCAGATCCCAGGTGGACAAAAGGTTACCACGACATCCTTGTATCTTACATTTGATAAATTCATTTGGTATCAATGGTTATGTGCTAAAAAAAATGACTCTCAGTGTCACTTAGTCAATTTTTATAGAGGAGCTAAAATTACACTATGGCAATAGTGTGACAGAGAATTACTTCAGCCAACTGGCAAAATTGTGATAGACTAGCTCTGTCAAGGATTATATTCATCATTTTTATAACCTATCCTTACGTATGGAGATAATTTTTGAGGAGAACTTAAATAACCTATTTTTGGGTGGACTCAAGGACCACACTCAACATGAGGTACGCATGTTTAATCCACTTAATATTTTTGATTCTGTTATCATCACACATAGAGCTGAGGAAAAATTCATATCTAATGAGAAGCATCCATTTACTCACCTCAAATATAGTATCATATCGATACCAACAATTCCTCCACCTAACAGATTGACCCCTCAGCAAATTGAAGAGAAGTGTGCAAAAGGATTATGTTTTAGTTGTGACATCAAGTGGAGTAAAGTACATAGATGTGTTGAGAAGAATTTATTCTACATTGAGGGATCCAATGAAAATAAATAAGAATAAGATGCCTCCAATGATGATAAAGAATAGATAGAGGAGGTACCTAAAGATTCCCAACCTATAATCTCTTGGCATGCACTTATAGGTATTAACACTCCACAAACTCTTGAGGTTGTGGGTTTCCTCAAGAAACAGAAGGTGATAGTGTTGATTGATTCATGGACCACACATAACTTCATCAACCATAAGTTGACCACTTGATTTAACTATTTTATCTACCTAGCACTAGAATTATAGGTTATGATTGTAGATGGTGGCATAATTAATTGTTTAGGCAAATGCCATAGTATTAAGCTTCCTATGGGTGAATACAATCTTGATTCTCCTATGTTTGCTATTCCCATGGGTAGCACAGATATTATTTTGGAAGTCTAATGGCTCATTACCTTGGGTACCATTGAGATGAACTCCTAGAAACTATTCATGTGCTTTCATTCTGAAGGTAGGAAAATTAAACTACGTGGATTATAGGCAAAATCTCCACAATTGATTAGTTCACATCAGATGACCAAGATGCTAAAAAAGGGAGTAGAGGGAATTATTTCATGATTATGTTCCATAGAATTTCAACCCACATAGGCATCTACACCTCCTGATCTACAAATGATTCTTGATGTGGAGGAGCACATTCAGCATCAATAAGAGGTTTTGGCTAGTTTGAGAGAAAATTTGGCCTTGGCACAAAATAGGATGAAGAAACAAGTAGATCAATACCATAATGAGAAAAATTTTGAGGTGGGTGAGTGGGTATTTATACATTTTCATCCTTACAAGCAGATGGCCTTGAAGTAACATAAAAAGGACAACAAACTTGCTCCTAAGTATTATGGCCCTTACCAAGTTCTGTAAAAAATTGGAAGTGTGGCTTACAAGCTCAAGTTAGCTCATTTATCTCACATACACCCAGTATTTCATGTTTCCTATTTGAAGAAGGTCATTGGAAAAAAAGTTTCATCCTAGATAGAGCTCCCATAACTAGATGAAGAAGGACGTGTCATTTTGGAACTAGAGAAAATCCTCCAAACACATATTAAGAGGTTGAGAACCAGATAGATTAAGGAATATCTAATCAAGTGGAAGAACCTAAGTAGTGAAGATGTAACTTTGGAAGGTGAATATTTTCTACAACATCCAAGGTTATTCAATGTTGAGGACAAAATTGATTTAAATGGGATAGGTATGTTACGCCCCTAACCTATTGCATGTATTAAGATAGGAATAGCCAACTTGTAGCTTACTTATCCCTCTTTGATGCTATTTCATATTTCTCTATGCATTCATTTGGTTAGTATGTCAACCTATGGAGTAACCATGGCCTAGATAGACTATATATAAGAGGTAGTGGGTAACTATTTATCATTATATTGTGAATTCTGCTCTTATTAAAGCTTTTGGAGGTTTCCCCTTGAAGTGGCTTATCTATTATCATATATTCTAATATATTTCAGTCATATTTGGATCTATTTCTGCTATTCTACTTTATTGTTGAAGTAATTTCATTACAAAATCCATTTGATTTTCTTAGAGCATCAGAGCAAAAAATATTTTTACTAGACCCCATTGATGCTATGTAACCACTAGCTCTCATAGTCCCCCACCATTTCTATAACATAGATGTCAAGTGTCTACTTTGAATGCCCACTTTTGGTGAGTTGGGGAATATTTTACAAGTCTTGCTTAGCTGATACAATGATGGTAACATCTACATTGTCTTGGACACCATGGTTATCATCAACATAAAAGTAATGGACCAAGATTTGGGCATATTTGCATGAGGGGATTCCCTTACTCCATACAAGATGAGAATGCCACCTATTTTCTATGAGGTCAAAGATTCGTATGTTTAAGGATATATAGGGATCCTAATTGAATAAATTCATGATGAACCAGTGGGCATCCTGGTAGAATTCATTACAAGGAGGTTCTAGTAGACCACCAATTCTACCAAGCAAATTCCAAAAGGGGTCATGGATATTGTCCACTACATGATCCATTAGAATGAGTATTTTAGTTATCTAGAATACTTATTTCAAGATTTATTGATGAATATTGACAAGTGCCACACATCTTCCAAGAAAAAAATTTAGTATCAATTCCTCATTTTTATATTATAATTCACATAATAAAAGTCTCCCAAGGAAGAGGTGCACCATGATATTGACTATTGGCTAGCATAATAATTCCCTAACTTGATCTATACACTTATGCATGGAGCCCTAAAACATGAGGTAAAATTTAAGCCATGGTGGGTTGAGTGCCTAGATTTGATCACCACACATCTTCAAGTGTCACCAGATGTAATACGGTAATTGGGCCAACACATTATTGTCACCTTACTGCCAAAATATGTATTCATACATATCCATGAGCTATCAAGGTTATCCTTTGGACCTATACTATTATTTTCTACCATGGCCATGGCATAGGCTAAAGTTTCCAAATACAAATCCTTCACATCTAGGAAAGTGACACCACTCCAAGATATACCACCTAGCACAACCCATCCTTGCAACATAATAATAATAAGAATCCACCACTTTGTAGCCATAGAATGGAAATTTCAATCTTTCCACCAAGCATCAATCCATGTCTCCTCCATTAAAATATAAGATAAGGAGAACTACAACTTAATTGATGATCCTAAGGTGCCCTAGATCATAATATTATGTGACATACCCCAGATGGGCATGGACAAATTAAAAGTCTACTAGGTAATGGTTTTTGATATGGATAGAGACTTCTATGATAGGGAAGAGGAGAAGGAATTCTTCTTCTAAAAGGTAGTGTACATGGTACAAGTGCAAAGAAAGGTTCCTTCAAATCTATGGGTAGACCTACCACCATGACCTATATCCATCATCATCGATACTATGTGATAAGAAGTGGAGCAACTATAGAAAAATATTGACTTATTCTAGAAATAACCTTCTACTTCCTTTGCAACTAAAAATTTCTTTGCACCATTGACAAAAATCTTGCCAAAGTCCCTCATGCATAGACCATGAACTAGACACAAGGCTAGGGTCTCACCTATCCTTGAATAACACATACTCAATCAACCAACCACCACAAAGGAAGCACAACCTCAAGATTATATTTGAGAGACCTATATATTACCATGTCTACCTCAATCCCAACAAATGTATTTTTGGGGTCTTGTCAGGAAAAATCTTAGGCTTCATAATTACCTTCAGGGAGTAGAGGTTGATTTGGCTAAGATAAAAGCCATCCTTAATAGTCTACCTTTGATAATTCTTAAGTAACTCCATTATTTTTAGGGGAAGCTCCAATCTATTCACCACTTCATTTCTCATCTCTCAGATCAATGTCAACCCTTCCATTACCTCTTGAAAAATGAAATCTATTTCAAGTGGAACGTAAATTGTCAAAAGGCATTTGATGTACTCAATGAGTACCTTCTATCTCCACCTATCCTCACACTTCCTAAGGATAACCAACCTTTCTACCTTTATATCTCTATCACTCACCATTCCTTAGGGGAAATGCTTGCCCATTGAGATGAAAGACACAAATATCAAGACATCTATTACATAATCCACACCCTTATAGACTATGAAACATAGGATACTCACATCGAGATACTATGCTTGGACTTAGTATTCATGGACACCAAACTTTACCACTACCTTCTTAACCATAAAACTTTTGTCATAACCAATACCATCCCACTCAAGTACATGTACTCCAAGCCATACCAAAGCTAATGTATAGCCAAGTGGCTCATGATTTAAGTTGAGCTTAACCTTAAATTCCTCCAGTATAATCCCATTAAGGGGAAATTCATTGTTGACTAATTGGTTGATGCACTCATACCAAGAAACTAACTTCCTCTTTTTGAATTTCCAAATGAGTCCATCATAAACCTATCTTGAGTATATTTCATCAATCACATAACCATGTTCTTTAATGGTTTTGAATGTCAATGTGGTGGGGGAATTGGTATCATCTTTATCCCCCTTATCAGTGAACCACTTCCTTTATCTTTTAAACTTGATGTTAAATGTACCAATAATGTGGCTGAATATGAAGCTCTAGTAATAGGTCTCAAAGCTACATTAGCCTTGGGAGTTAGAATAATCAACATCTTTGGTGACTCCCAACTTGTGATCAATTAAGTTAATATCATCTACCAGTTTAAGAATGATATTTTTCAACTATATAGATAGTTAGTTATGGAACTCTTGACATCATTTGAACACTACCATAGTCAAACCACCCCATAATCTACCATGTTTATGGACACCATGGATTTTCCTGCTTCCTATATCCCATCAACACCATTAGACTCTAAGCTATCAATCATTGTCCACCACCTCACCAAAACTTCCTATATCAAGTTAGACACTCTAACCATCTTTAATGTGGAGGAGATCCATCCTGACCTTTGGTATCAATTCACCTTCCACTACTTAAACCTTGGCATAGTGCTATATAGCCTCTCTAATAATATTTATTGATCATTTATTCAAAGCACCTCTCGTTATACCAATATGGGAGGCATCCTCTATAAATGTGTTTTTGATGTCCTCTTATTTTATTGCCTCCATAGTCTATAAGCCTCTCATGATATCAAGGAAATGCATGATGGTTTCTATGGGGGTCACTTTAGTATACTCATTATGGTTAAGTGCATCCTCCACCTAGGATATTACTATCCTACCCTTAACCAAGACTATTGTGATTATGTGAAAAAGTGTGTCAAATGTTAACAACATGATAATTTTATCATGCACCTAGCCATAGCCTTCAATTTTCCACTGACTTCTAGCCTTTTTCACAATGGGTTCTAAACCTTATTGGTGAAATTAACCCCCACTCTTCATAGTGACATCACTTTATCATTATTTGGATCTAATATTTCACCAAATAGGTGAAGGCTATTCCTCTTATTTCAACTAAAGCTAAAAAAATTATCAAATTTATCACCCATCATATCATCTACCACTTTGGTGTTCCCCATAAGATCATCACTGACAATGGTAAATCCTTAAAAAATAAAAAATTTCAAGGCCTTTGTGATGTATTTGTTATAAAAATTAGTTTTTCATCACCCTATCATCCATAAGTAAATATACAAGAAAAGGCCTCTAAGAAAAACCTTAACAACATGCTTACCAAAATGATCAATGCCTTAGGTCAGGATTAGCACTTACACATCCCTTTTGCTTTATGGTCATATTATACTAGCATATGAACCCATACAAGTGCTACACCTTTTATTCTCATGTTTGGAGCTAGAGCTGTGTTTCCTTCCAAGGTCCAAATACCCTCTCTTTGCATATATTTATGTGACCTTATTTCTAAATATGATTACCATCAAGAACGCTTAGCCCAACTTGAGGTACTTGACAAGTGTCATTAGGCCACTTTTCCCATCTCCATGTCTAATAATAATTTATCAAATGTGCTTATAAAAAACACATGAAAGAGCAAGAATCTAATATTGGTGATATCATCCTCAAGGAAAATCAACATGCAACTAATATAGAGGAAACAAAAAGGGGAAATTTTTATTTTAATTGACTTGGACCCTACATTGTAACCCATAAGAATGGATCAGGAGCTTATCATATTTCCTCTCTCAAAGGAAAACTAGAACCTAATCCTCTCAAATTCTTCACATCTACATCCTTTCTATTGTTAAAGAAGGATCACAATCACCATTGGTACAACTTAAGCTCATCCCCTATAACCACATTCATTTCCCTCTTTTTAGGGGCAACTGACTATAGCTAAATCATGTGATTATTCATCATAATCATAGCCTAATTTTAAACTATGGGTACCATGACTCTACCTATGACATGATTCTCATGGTACCTCCCATCTCCTTAAGATCAGTTCCCATGGTCATTATCACCTACACTTTTTTTTCACCTACTAAACCTTCTTATACCTCTAGCTTTTCCTTCATAAAGTTAACCCCTTGAGCATGTATAAACAAGTCTATATCAAGTAAAATTAAGCAAAATCAAAAGTAATATTAAAGTCACAACCAAATCATGGGTCATTTTTAGCATTCATAGACTACTCCCTTGAAGGATATCTATTGAAAACTCATCTAAAATTGCAAAACCTAAGGTGGAATGATTCCTTAAAGGACAAATATCATAAGAATTTGAACTAGGCACATAAACTTAGACCACTCCCTTGAAGGATGGCTAAGTAAAACACTTGTCAGAAGGTAAATATTTTTTGGAATCTTCTTACATCGATCAGCTTCCCCAAACCCAAGGAAAATAAAATTACAAAACAACCCATAAACAAAATAAAAATCAAGAAGTGCCATAATTGGCTCTCCTAAAAACAATAATCTTGGAAAGCTGCAATCGGCTCTCATAAGTAGACTTCCCACATCAATCAGTCTACACTTTAATATATGAGCATAAACTTGATTATACTATCCTCTTGGAAGCCTAAAATAGAAGCATAATAGTCTCACAAAAGGTTCTAGTTCTACGCACCCTCCCTCCATATATCATATGCATGGTATTATTCTCTTACTTAAGTCAATGTGAGCAAGGTACCCATTTACCAACCAAATCACACTAATGTGAAGCATTTAAAAGGCTTATTTTCACTAAGTCAATCTGACTCTGAGTTTAATTTTTGTCCTTACCAATGAAGAGGCATCATGTTTCTTTTCTTATCTTTTATTTGTTCATGTAGACATACCTCTCATGGTTCCTCTCACCATCCTAAACATTTAATTTTTTATCTACGTACTTTATGCATTCTCATCACATCTTCAACCATATCCACATTTTATCTCCATGATCACAAATAACAAATATCAAATGAAAAACATAACATTATGAGTTATATACATGAACCACATCATCTACCTATCTTTGATCAAAACACCATGAAATTATATCATATCACATCATGCCATAAACCTAATCCTATCCATATACCATAAAAACATCATGTTAACATATATTATATCCTAATTCATTCTCAAGAGAATAAACAAAATCAATAATCAAAACATCATGAACAATATCATATATCATCTACCAATCTATCCATAAAATTACCACAATATATCTCATGCAAACCACATCATCATAACCATAATCAAATCCATTAATAATTACATCATCATATACCATATATCCATCCATAACACATCCTATCATACCCATGAACAAAATTAAAGCATCATAACTATCTTTCAAACATCACATGCCCAACCGACTGAGTCAACATCTCATAATGCATATATAGGAAACCACAGACCATCAACCATAAGCATAAACATAAATGTCCACAATAACATGTAAACCATAAATATACATCATATATAAAACCATACATCATAAACATCATGTCATCATAAATAATACATGTAACAATACATAACCTCTCTCTCAAAACATGTACATCTCACTGCATCAACATATAAACCAATATCAAAATAGTGTACACCTATTATTATCAATATATATAAAAACATATCTAAAACATAATCATGGGGTACCACTACCACTGGCTCCACCTACACTTTCACCACTACTATTGCCTCCACCTATACCTACACCTACACTCCCATCTAGTGGTGTACCCTGGGTGTCCCTACATGGCCCACTATTGAAGCCTATTATATTGGGGTATCTATAGAGGGACCCCCTAATAAGTTAGCTTGGTACTCACCATATCTCATCTCAAGAGGAATTTTTGATAACACTATGGCCTCATAATACCTAAGCTCTTCCACATTGTCTAGATAATGTACCCATGAGACTATGTCTGGTGGTCCTCCCATTATTGCTATGGCTACCACTACCCTCTACCTCAATGAGTCTCTCTCTTATGTCACCAACCTAAGAGAGATCCTCACCTAATCTCCCTCACTAGTTAGGGTTACCACCTATGCCTACAATGTCATAACCTATCCCTATAGTGTGGAAACATATCCTTGTAATGTCTATACTTGTGCTTGGGTTGTAGCTAAATCCCCCTACCTATCCATCATGACCAACTAGATATATAGCCATTTGCCTCATGCCTTTTTCATCTCCACTAGCATATATAATAGCATATATGGGTTGATATTGGGCCATATATCCATTTGTATACCTAACATCATCTATCAGAGCACTAATAAGGAGCTCCTTATACCCACTATCTAAAACTATGGGAGTAGGTTAGGTCACTAGCAATAGAACCTCTGAATCCTCCCTCATATACCTAGGAAATGGGCTTGGGATACCCTATATCAAACCAAACTATTGATGCACCCTATCAAATAGGAGTATCTCCATGTCCACCTCTCACTTAATGATGATCCATCTATAGCTCTAAAGGGTGATGGTCTACCTTTTATACCCTATCCATATCAAAAATTGAATATATAGCCTCCAGGTGATGTCTCCAACCACTAGTGTACCTATTGCACCCCTAAATAACTCAACATCATAGACACCACCTCTTACACCTGATGTATCCATATCATCCCTCTATCACATGAAGCCAATAAGGAAATCTATATGAGTATATCTAGCCCACAATAATCCTCTTTGTCTTAGCACCCAAATATGCTGATAGGCCCAATAATGTAGAACAAGGCCAACACTGATACCATATCTTCTGTGGTGCCTAAACTCCCACAACTCCCTATATATTTGCATGAGAAAAATAAGGATCCAACTAAATATCATCTTACCAAGTGGTAACTCCACCAAAACCCCTTGTAATAAATGGGTAAACCTCTCACTACTCGAATATAGAAGCCCAAAACATGTCACTACATTTATGAGCATGGTCATGAGCCTCCTCTTAGTTGAAGCTCTCTAATACAATACCAAGTACCAAAATCCCCCAGTGTGCCATCAAACCTAATTGCTCTTATCCCCATACAAGTAACCAAGAAAATCCTCTCACTCTTCATGATTGATATGATAAATCACCTCACCATGTAGTAGGATCCTAGTAATTCTATGAATATCCTCAAGGAGAATAGTCATCTCCCCAATCAAGAGTAAGAATGTGTTCATAGCAAGATCCCATCTCTCATTGAGTGTTATGACCATAGACACATCTCAGGTCACATGTTGTTAGTGCATCATAGCCCCCAACCCTATGTCCTCCATATAGGGCTAGTCTTTTGGATTCATCCCTACATGTATCTTTGGAAAGATGCACATGTGATCATGCATCTAAATTTGATCCATAACCTGCATCATATCAAACACTTGGCCTAGTCAATGTTATTCTTGTCTATCCTAGCTTCTTATCCACCTGAACTCAACCTAAACCTAAACTCACCCTACCCTTACCGTTACCCTAAAAAATACCTACCCTAATTGACCATTGATATTCATGTTGACCGTTGATAGTTAGACACCCCTACTTCATAGGGTGTTGACCATCGATGGTCAAACCTAATCATTGATGGTCATTATGGACATTCTATGGATAGAATTACCAAACCATAGATACCTAAAAAAATCATTTAAATATGAAAAAACCATCATAATCACCTCAAACACATATCATATTACCTACCCAACCCAACTCTACCTCCCAGACCTTTGACCTATACTTCATTTTTGCTTTACAGCTCATTCACGCAAGCCACACAAAAAAAGGGGAAAAATATAGACATAAAAAATCTACAAACTTGCACTTATGAATTTCAAAAATCCCCCTAAACCTATTTAATAACCTCTTGGGACCAACCTACACTAATTTTTATTAACCAAGCCCATCTGTAGCTAGTTCCACAAACTAACTCAACCTGGCCTTCAAGACCTCTTTCCTTTGGAATGTAACCATAGACAGTTAGGGTGACCATCAATAGTCACCATTAGAAACCCTGACCATCAATGATCATGGTCCACCTCCTTAAAAAATCACATGTAAAGCACCCATGTTGCTTTTCTAAATATAGCTTGTCTAAATCTTATTGAGCCTTTGCATGGATAATTTATATTTAGATGGCCTAGTTATACCTTCACTTCCACATCTTACTTATGCCTATGAGAGAGAGAGGCCTAAGAGGCCAAATCCATTTTTAATAAGTATCAAGAGCTCATAGATTCAAGATTTTTATTTTGTAGGTTAATCAACATCATCAACATTATCAAGCATCATCAACATCTCATTGAGAGCTGACTTGCCATCACCTCTCAACCAAGTTTTTGAGTGTTGTTACTCCACCAGAATCAATCCAAATTCCAAAAACATGATAACTAATTCAACCACTCACCTAATCATCTTCTATTAAGATAATTACTTATTTTTCAATATTCAAATACTTTATTTCTATTTCATAATTAATCTAGCCCTTGCCCATATCTCATAATCCATCTTTTGGATCCTATTATTCAATAATTTAACAACACATAACTCACGTAATAACTATCGATGGTTGGCTCAACCACTAATGGTTTGCACAACCATATATGGTCATCTTAACTATTGATGGTCACCTTAACCACAAAAAGTCACCCTAACCACTAATAGTCACTGTGGTAGTGAAAACTAACAAGTTATTTTTGCCCACTTACCCTCAATCAAACCTAAGTTTTTGTGTTTATGATCACTCACAGATCTCTTTCATATCTTTTAAATCATACCCCAACCCTTTAGCACTAGTATTAATTATTTTATAACTAATTTGATCATTTCTAGTCTTTTTTCCAAGCAAGCATTCTTGTGTTCAATTTCAATACCTTTTAATTATTGATGCAAGTACCTTCTTTCTAATTTTGTGAACTTAATTGTTTAAAATGTGTCGATTGATATCCCCAATGAAATATCTCACTTATATTATCTATCTATCATTAAGCAATCCACCCAATTATCTATCTAAAAAATAAGTTTGTATGTCTTCCTCCCAAGCCAAAGAGGTGTTCTTCGTAATCTTTTGATTTAATGTACACACAAATAAATAGGTTTTTCAACAATGCCCATATTGAGTTTCTTTTCTCTATTTCTTATAACTTAAAGTGAAAATTTACATAAAACATGTAGCCTAAGAAAATAAGGGAGATCAGAGTATGTGGTGATTATCAAATTATGAATGATGTATGTGTGAATGATCCATTTCTGATTCCCTTCATAGATGAAGTTTTTTAATTTGGCACAGGTCATGAAGTTTACTCTTTTATGGATGGCTTTAGTGGCTGTCATAAAATACCCATCATAGAATAAGATAGAGATAAAATGACTTTTGTCATGGAATGAGGATATTTTTCATACAAGGTAATGCCTTTTGGCCTCAAGAATACCCCTTTAGTTTTTTCTCATGCATTGGTGACTACATTTAAAGATTTCATTCACAAATTCCTAGAAGTATATCTCGAATTTGGAAGTCTTTTATTTATTTAAATAAAATTTATCTAAACTATGAATCATGTTATAATGCTATTGATCTCTATGCATTTCCCTAAATTTAAAAACAATGTTTATTCTTTATACCTTTTGGTGTCCTACTAGGTCATGTAGTGTGTAATGAAGGCATTTTGATAGACCAAGCTAAAATTATTATCATTTTAAGTATGCCTCCACCAATAAGCTCTATACAAGTGTGGTCATTTATTATCCATATAAGATATGATCAAAGTTCTATCAAAGGATATGCATCCATTTCATCTCCATTGGAGTATTTACTTTGCAAAGGCATAAAATTTATCTAGACTCCTGAGTGCCAAGTAGCCTTTATCAAACTGAAGTAGAGATTGGTTATTATGCCTATTCTTATTTTTCTAGATTTGAGTAAGCTCTTTCATATGCATGTTGATGCTTCAGGTATCATAGTTAGTTTCTTGCTTATGCAACCAGGAGAGGGTACACTCGACCATCCCATATATTTTACAAGCCACAAGTTGTCTGATGTAGAAAAGAATTACATGACAATTGAAAGAGAAGCACTAGCTATAGTGTTTTCACTACAAAATTTTTGACACTATCTTGTTCTGACACCATTCAAAGTTTTCATGAATCATCAAGGTGTGTATTACTTTATCAATAAGCCAATGTTAGGAGGTTAAATTTCTTGATGGTTTATGTTATTTTAATAATTCCATTTTTACATTAGCGTAAAGTTAGGAAGAGAAAATATGGGGCTGGATCGTCTCAGTCACATCATAAATGGGGAAGAATAAGAAAAACTAATGGAGGATTCTCCTAATGCCCATCTATTTTGCATTTATGTGATCCTCAAAAATCTTGAAGTAATTACTAATTTCCCTAAATGAGTATTCCCTATGTACTACTAAGAAAGAGAAAAAAATTAGTTTATTACCAGAGCTTTACCGTATACCATTATAAATGGGTTATTGTATAATTTGGGGAAGGATGAAGTACTACATAGGATAGTTATAGCATGAATGACCATAGATTTTATAGGAGGCACACCAAGGAATAGTAGGATGACATTTTCTAGCGAAGCTATTTCCAAGAAGTTATCATAAAGTGGATTATGGTGTCTAAATCTTTTTCAAGATGCACATAGAGTAGTGCAACACTGTGATGTATGTCAATGCATGGGTAAACCACTACAAGGATATGAAATTAACTTGCATCTTTTGTTAACTAAATAACCTTTTAAATAATGGGGTATTGATTTTTTTGGACCTATCAATCCACTAAGTAAATATAGTAATGTAAGGTATATTATCACTATGACTAATTACTTTACTAAATGGGTTGAAGTTGCTACAACACCCATCTATGATGTGAAGGATGTAGTAAATTTTTTGTATAATAATACTATTATAATATTTGGATGCCCCATCAAGCTTGTTAGTGATTGAGGGATACACTTCTTGAACAACACCATTAAGGCTCTTATTAAAGAATTCATGATTTTTTATCATAAATCATTATGTACCATACACAAGGTAATGACCAAGCTTAGGTTTCTAAGAAAGTGCTTGGAAAAATATTGGCAAAGATGTATGATGTCAAGAGGGATGATCAGGAAGATTGCATTCCTATGATTCTTTTGGCATATCACATGCACTATAAGAGGGATATACATTCTACTCCATTCTAGTTGGTCTATGGGCTTGAAGCAGTTATGCCAATAAAATATTTGGTACCCAATCTACACATTTTAATGGTCATGAGACTAGGGGATCATGAATCTCTAATTAATAGACTTATTGAACTAAATAGGAGTGATAAGTATCAACACAAAGCATATTGGTTGCAAGAAGTTCATAAGCAAATCTAGAAAGCATTGCATGATAGGAATCTAAGACATAAGGAATTTCATAAAGATAAACCAATTTTGTTATATGATAGTCATTTTAGAGCATTTTTAGAAAATTATAGATTATATTGAAAGGGCCTTATGTGATACATGAAATATGACAAGGAACTATTATTTTGAGAAATTTATAAGGAACCATTTTTCCAAGGTGGGTGAATGGCTATAGGATTAAGATCTACCACTAATAGTATTAATTGATCTCATTATTCTTAGTGAGTGGGTGTTGAGCAGTACTAAGTAGATTAATATTTATCCTTTATACATGTTTTTTTATGTGTTTATTTGTGTGTGTGTGTGTGTGTGTGTGTGTGTGTGTGTGTGTGTGTGTGTGTGTGTGTGTGTAGATAATCACTTCACTACCATTTAAGAACCGAGATACCAAGTCTAGTGTGTGCCAATTATGCATAAGATAATTCACATGCACCATCATGAATGTTAATAGGAGTGAAAGAAAGTAGTTAAATCTAGGAATTGTTGTAAAAGTTACATCAACCAAAATATTCACTATATAATAGTTATCCCCAAGTAGTTAATATCATATCCATCATTTGATTAACCTAATCTTCAACAAATTAGTGACTAGTCAACATCATCTAGTTATACTCCCATACAGATAGTAAATAACATAAAAATGTATATCCAAACAGGTGCCAATGACTAATTATCTTAATTACTAGATTAAATAAAATTTTCCACATCAAAAATTATATTCATGTCAAAAAACCACTCAATTTGACATTTACATAGAAACCAACAAGCACAAAATTGATAAAGGTAAAACCTTGTGAACCAAGTCTACAATTCATCCTTGAAAATATTTTCTTGAGTTGAATTTCAAAGTGATGAGTTAATTATATTGCATAGATAACTAACATAGTTCAAGTTCATCACTTAGTAATCATGGATACTTCACAACTCATTAAGGGTTTAATAGATATTCAAAAAGAAGTAATGGGTATCAATTTGGTAGTTAGACAAAAAAAATTCAATCATCCAAATCCCTTTGATTTTATTGGAGCATCAAAGCAAAAAATATTTTTACTAGACCCCATCAATGTTATGCAACCACTAGCTCTCTTAGTCCCCCACCATTTACACAACATAGATGTCGAGTGCCTACTTTGAATGCACACTTTTGGTGACCTAGGGAAGATTGTACAAGTCTTGCTCAGCTAATATTATGATGGTAACATCTACATTGGCCTAGACACCATGGTTATCATCAACATAGAAGTAATGGACCAAGCTTTGGGTATATTTTCATGAGGGGATTCCCTTACTCCACACAAAATGAGAATACCACCTATTCTCTAGGAGGTTAGAGATTTGTATGTTTAAGGATATAGAGGGATCCTAATTAAATAAATTCATGATGAACCAATGGACATCTTGGTAGAATACATTACAAGGAGGTTTTATTAGACCGCCAAGTCTACCAAGCAAATTCCAAAAAGGGTTATGGATATTGTCCACTACATGATCCATTATAATGAGTACTTTAATTGGACTAAATACTTATTTCAATTTCTATTGATGAACATTGACAAGTGCCACACATCTCCCAAGAAACTATTTCAGTATCAATTCCTTATTTTCCTATTATGCTTCACATAATAAAAGTCTCCTGAGGGTGAGGTACACCCTAACATTGAATTTTGGCAAGCATAATAATTCCTCAACTTGATTTAGACACTTGTGTATGGATCCCTATAACATGAGGGAAAATTCAAGGCATGGTGGGTGTTGTGTCTTGAGTTGATCACCACACATCTTAGGCTATCATCGAATGTAATATTGTACTTGGTCTAACACATTATTGTCACATTACTACCAAAAGGTGTATCCATACATATCTATGAGCTATCAAGGTTATCCTTTGGACCTCTAATATTATTTTTTACCATGGCCATAGCATAGGTTGAAGTTTCCAAATATAAATCCTTCACATCTAGGTGAGTGACACCACTCTAAGGTAACCACCTTGTACAACCATCCCTATAACACACAAATAATAATAATCCACCACTTTGCATCCATATAAGGGAAAGTGCAAGCATTCCACTAAGCATCAATCCATGTCTCCTCCATTAAAACATAAGATAAGGAGAACTACAACCTAATTAGATGATCCTAAGGTTTCATAGATCATAATCTTATGTGACATACCCCAGATGGGCATGGACAAATAAGAAGTCTACCAGGTAATGGTTATTGATATGGCTAGAGACTTCTATGATAGGGAAGAGGAGAAGGAATTCTTCTTCTAAAAGGTAGTACATATGGTACAAGTGAAAAGAAAGGTTCCTCCAAATCTATGGGTAGACCTACCACCATGACCTGTATCCATCATCATCGATAATATGTGGGATGAAGTGGAGTAACTATAGAAAAATATTGACTTCTTATAGTAACAACCTTCTACTACCTTTTTAACTAAATATGTCTTTATTCCATTACCAAAAGGATTTCCAAAGTCCCTCATGCATAGAAGATGAATTTGGCACAAGGCTAGGGTCTCACCTATCCTTGAATAATGGATATTCAGTCAACCAACCACTAAATAGGAAGCACAACCTCCTCCATCTTCCACTTCATCACCACCCAAATGTAGGTTGGTTACCTTGGGACATAAGAAATCATAGGTTTCCAACTTCGTGATTTATCCAAGTGATTTTCCACCTTCACCACAATCCCATGAGGTTAAAGATCTCACACCTAATAAACTTATAGCAGAAGAACACTAGGCTTCAAGAGAATAAGCATATCTTGTATAAATATTTACAAGTTTTAAAGGAGGAGAAGAAATGCCAAAAGGAGAAATCTCAATAATAGCAAACTCAAAAAGTAAGATGATAAGCCATAGAATTCAAGGCCACACAAAAAGCCTAAGATGTAGAGATTGATTGGCAGAAGGCTCTTGATGTGGATAAGAAGGCATAGGAATATTTCGATGAAATAAACAAGTTAAATAGGTGCAAGATCAAAAAAACAAATAAGTTGAGCTCCCTATAAAGGCTAAGGTAGAAGAAGGAAAAAATAGGATGCAATGGCATAGGAAAAATAGGCTAGGGAAGATGCTAAGCATGTATAGTAGCAAGCTGAAGAAACTACAAAGAATAAGAAAGAAGAAGAAGATGAATCCCTAAATAAGTAGTAGGCTTAAACATAAGCACAACAAGAAATTATAGTTAAGGCATAGGATATAGATGAAAATATAAGGCTACTACTCTGGTAAAATAAAAAAAAGAAGAAAAACATGCATAAAAGCTTCAAGAAGAGGAAGAACAAGTGAAATAGAAAGATACACAAGAATATCTTAGTAGTAAAGCAAATGAGGAGGTCAAACAAAAATAGGTTGAAGACATTATGCAACAACTCAAGCTTTTATTAGAGGCCATAACACAATAGCAATAGGTACCTGAGTAATAACAAGCTAAATCAGAGCATCCAAGATAGGAAGAAGAACCAACTATAGCTAGAATAGGTCCATAGCTCCCAAAATTACCCTTAGGAGGAGTTTCAATTTTATATGTCCCAACTATGGGTATTCAACGCACCACTTTATCTCTCCCACTTGTGACTATACCATGACCTGACCCTTCAGTGACTTCAATCATATTGGAAACATTCTCCCTCTAGTAGGAAGCATCTTTGGATGTCTCTAGACTACCACTGAAGAAAAAAATAGAGGGCACAATAACATTCTAAGAGTCCATTGCATAGAAGGCCATCTCTTTAGAGTAGAAAATGGATTAATCAAAGGCTAATAATGTCAAATTAAAGGCTCACTTCTATGAAGCTACCAAGATTATCCAAGATTCTTATCTTGAGTTGGTCATTTGATTAATTAAGGACCAAGTCATGTTCGACCACTATAGACTCAAGACTCTAGTCTCTAAGTTAACCAAAGACTAGTGTGTAACCTAGAAACTCTACATAGTTGACACATTGGGATAATATGTCAAAATTAAGGATGTGAATCTCATCAATTTCATGGAGGAGTATCAAGGCATGTTGGACATGGTTGCACTACAAGCATAATAGGTCATGCATAGCTTGTTAGATTAGAAGTAACAACTAGATAATTCTCTATCTAGTTCCATCATAGACTTTGTAATGTCTAACACCACCAAATCAACCATCATCAACCACACTACCATTAAGAAAGATAAATATGAAACTCTCTAAGAGTTGTTCAATGTTAGGGACAATGTGCATGACAACATCCTCAACTAGTAGAGTTAGCTTTTATACAGTTCCTTTGCCATCCTGTAAGCCCAATATCACGTAGACAAGATGGAATAATTGAGTGGTGAGATTTAGATAAGGGTCACCAATACCAAGGTATCCATGAGAATAATTAATGACACATCTCAAGTAGATCATTGTTTACCATACTCCATTATGCACCCTACTATGGATGATCCAAGAAGTCATGCTAGATTGGTATGCCTACAAGACCGATATGACTCCCTTTTCTAGTGTAGTTGCCTATATTTTAAACACCCCTACATATAATCCACATCTAGAGCTACCTTATATTATCACTCGGTGCAAATCTATGTAATCCAAGTCTAAAGACTCTTCTAGTTAGTCATCATTTGTATCTATGCCACATCCATAAAGTTAATTACTACATAGAGTATAAATTTTGAACAATTTTATATACACATTTTGTATTGGGGATGATTTAATAAGATAAGTAGGTATAGGTTAGTTGGAAACCCATAAATGGTATCCACCTAGTTATTCTAGCCTATTGAAAACATGTAAAGGGTGGTAGGTTGGTATGTTACATAGTTAAAAACTTAAAAGGGTGGCTAAGTAATGTGTAAGAGGTGAAAAATTGAAATGACACCTTGAGAAATCACTACGACTCTTACTGTTCTAACCATTTTTTAGCCTCTTCTCACTTGCATAATTTTCAAAGATCCTATAATGTTGTCTCAAGATGAGACAACATTTTAAGTCTAGGAAAATGTTGGGAGAACAATTCAAATTGTAAAGTTACAAAAGATATTTGTCTAATATTCATTCATTATATACTCATTTTTTCATGTATGAGTCTATTTTGTCCTATCTCCTTGACTTGTAAAAGGTTAGGATATGAACAAACTCCAATTTTGGCACCAAGTACAAGAAGAAGATGAAAATTCATAGACTGAAAACTTCTATATATACTTTTGATTATAAAAATAATAGAGTTCCACTTTAAGGAGACCAATAAAGACTTATTTAGTTATGGTTACTTGAGTTATTTATTATTTTATTCCTTATGTGCATTCTCATGTATAATATTTTATTAATTTCTATCTAATTTAATCTAAATACTCTATTTATGTTAATGAATCACTGGTTATTCTTACCTCCTACTTAATGCATGACAATTCACACTTGTTATGTTTCTATTATCCAACCTCTTATATGAATACGATAGACTATTCTATGCACTAAAGTATATTCTATCCATCCTCATCCTTAGCATGTTTTGATGCTTTAAGAACCTCTACTAATATTTATATGTAGTTAAATGACTCTAGGACACAATCAAATGACTATGTTATATAGTCAGATGACCTCAAGATGCAACAAGATGACTACATCATGTATTTGGATGATTACATCATGAAATTAGATAACTACATAGTGTAGTAAAATGGAAATAGAATGTTTTAAAATTATTATATAATCTCATTGAGTGACTAAAGTATACATTCACATAATTACATTATGTTACATGTAGTTAGACAAATCTATTATACACTATACATTCAGATGTTTTTTGGTATTGCATTCACCATGTGCCACCTCCTAATTTACCTATGTTATTATACTCATTCTAACCTAAATCACCACCATTGTGAAACTAATTCACCTAGTGACCTCCAATTGTTTTAATCCCCAAAAGTTTCTTTATTGGGATGGTCTCACTCACTGAAGATGTCCACCCAATTATAGTAATACTTATTGAATATGGGATGCTAGAAGGTATATGAGTTCAAGGCATGCCTATTAGGGGTAAGAATAAATTTAAAAGTGGGGTAATAGATGGTTCAAATGGAAATATATAAGGAAGGATGCTAGGGATGGTTGAGGCCATGGGTGATTGTGTGAATTATAGAGGGGATGCATTAAGGAAGAGAGGAGGTACTAGCTAAATGGTTTGTGGAAGGAGTGGGGAACTAAGTGATGTCATGCAGGGATAATAAAATGTAGATGGAGTGAGGGGAGGAACTTGAATTGATCCCTAATGTTAGTCATGTTTTGGGCTCATTTCTAGGCTGTTATTTATGTTGAGCCTTAGGGATGGTGTGTCCTAGGTTTAAGGTGCCTATTGGGTAGTTGCATGTGCTTTGGAAACCTATTACCAAGTCACATATGTTTAAATTGTCTTGGGCCAAGTAATATGTGTCACTATATATGGAGGAGGTGGATCCATGACATAAGGAGTCACTACTCATGAGGGAGAAGGTGGAAGGATCCCTTGCATAATTCTTCTAAAAATTATAGGGGGAGTCAATGTGAACACCTATGGGATGAATATATGTAGAGGGAGCATATATGGTCTAGGTTAAACCTTAATACCCTTATCCTTATTATTATCAGTCTAGATTCCACCCTTAATTAAAATTAGTTTTAGACCTACCTCATCTAGTTGACATAATGTAATCAGGTCTAGGTGTGGGTAGCCTAATGGGTGAGGTGAGTCTCTATTTTTGGGGCTATCTCTGTTGATGCATAATCTAATATCAACTAATACCTAAACCTATTTGTCTTTCCAATGAAAAGGGATAGAAGGGACATGAAATCAAACCTAAGCTATGGGGGTGATGCACCAATATGTTTTTTCTCCTCTACTTCATCCTTTAATAAATATTATAGATAACACAAAGATTTATTCCTAACATAATTTCTCCTAAGACTCTTACACATCAATACTTTACATGGAGGTTATGATAATGACTATGACCTGAGGATGATGAATGAGAGGTCTGATTTAGGATGCTATCAATCAATGTTCATTAAAAACATAATCATCGGCACTGTCACACACCATGTAACTTGCATTATAATAGTTAACTAACATCTAAGTGATAAACAAATAATTACGAAGGGAGAAAATTATCAACCACTTATGTGAATCAACAAACATGAAACACACTAGAGATTAGTATTGAGGAGGCTAAATTAGTATTTGTATTAGCTCAATGCTTTAAAATCAAATGGATAAAACTTTCTCATACATAATAGACAGATGCATATAATGGATTTCTAAGTGTAATGAAACTACATAGATGTTCACACAAAATTATGATATATCACACAGAATAAGAAAATATGAGAGATCACATAGTAATAATTGAGAGTAAAGCAGAATATTGGGTAATATGTCAAATCTAATTTGAGGGGGAAACATCCAAAATAATGTAATAAGAGAAGAATACTTAATATGATCATAAAATACTAACCACTACCTCCTATATATAGTTTACTTAGCCATGGTTATTCCATAGGCTGACCTAACTAAGAACATAGAGAAATGTAATAAGAATATAAAAGAGGTATGAAAGCCACAAGTCAACCACACATATCCCTAGACATGCCAAAGGTTAAGGGCATAGCATTCCCCTCCCCTTTAAAACAACATTATCCTTAATGTTGAGTCAACTCTAGATATTTTTCATAAGGATTCATCCTCCTAAGTGGCATCTTCATAAGGTAGATTCTTCCATTTAATCAGGGACTCCTTAATCATTATAAATTGTAGTTACTTAGTGCACATTTGAAGGATCACCTCAAGATCAAGAATAACTCTTCCTTCCTCATCCAATTTTGGTAACTCAGTTTGAGTAGCAACTTTGTGTCTAATGACTTTCTTTAGGAAATATACATGAAATACTATATGTATGCGAGTGGAAGAAGTAAAATCTAACTTGTAGGGCACACTACCAATTTTTTGTAAGATCTGATAAGGCCCATAAGACTTAGGGGATAACTTGTTATACTTTTTCTATTAATTAAAGGACATACTTATATTTTTGTAAGAAAACAAAGACCCAATCACCAATGCCAAAATGCCTCTCACTCTTGTGTTGATCAGCCTGTTACTTCATATGATTTTGGGCCATGGCTAAGTTTTCATGCAAATTTACAAGGACCTCCTACTGATGGTGAATATGTTTTTCAACTAAATTAACCTTAAGATGGACCTTCAAGGTTTAAGTGATGCAAAGAGAGTGGTATCCATATAGTTCCACAAAAAGAGACATTTTGGAAGAACTATGAACAAAATTATTATACCACCATTCAACAAGTGACAACCAATGAACCCATTTATCATGTTTATCAGAAAAAAAATGGAGATATCCTTTTAGACATTTGTTGACTACCTTAGTTTGTCCATCTAATTGGGGATGATAGGATGAACTATGATCCAAATAGGTGCCCAAACATGAAAATAAGTTAGTCCAAAAATTTATAGTCAAAATGGGATCTCTATCACTAACAATGATCTTAGGGGTACCATGCAATTTTTGAATTATATTGAGAAAAATAGAATCTATTGTACTAGAAAAGAATGGATATGATAAAGAACAAAAATTAGAATACTCACTGAGATGATTCACCAAAACCATGATAAAATTTTGACCATCATATCTCAGTAACCCTATAATGAAATCCATAAACACCTCTTACCAACATTGGCTAGGAATGGATAAAAGCTACAAAAAACCTAGGGTTTTGATGGGTTCTCCTTTATTTTATTGATAGATCATAAATTCAATCACATATTTTTGGACATCCCCCTTGAGTCCTTCCCCAAAAAATCTCACTTGATTTTATGGTAGGTTTTCAAAAATATTGAATGACCCCTAATTGGAAATGCATGAAGTTATTGAATTATTTTGTGTTTAAGAAGAGATTCTTACATAGGTATAATCTATATTTATACCATACTGTATCACCCTTCCATGTGAATTTATCAAATCCACCCAAACCTTGTTGAATATTCTAAATCAAATGATGGGTAGCACTATCATTTTTCCATTATAATTGTGTTTCCTCTAGCCAATCTACCTACAAAATGATCATAGCACACAACAATGCCTCAACTAATTCATCCTTCCTAGATAGTGCATCTACCACTACATTGTCCTTGCCTTTCTTGTAAACTATTTAAAAATCATAGCCTAACATCTTAGTTACCCATTTCTATTATTATTCAGATGAAAATTGTTGTTCTAAAAAATATTTGAGACTATCATGATCAGTCTTTACCTGAAAGTGATGACCCATCAAATAAGGTCTCCATTGTTTGACTACATGCAAAATGGTCATCATTTCTTTCTCATATATGGGCTTGTACTAATTTTACCCTTTAGTTGATGAATTTCAAATGCAAGTGGGTTTCCTTCTTTCATGAGTATAAAACCCACACCATAACCAGATGCATCACATTTAACCATAAAAGTGTTGGAAAAATTAGGAGTGGCCAACACTAGAGTGGTGCACATAGCCAATTTAAATTATTCAAATGCCCTAGTAGCTATATTATTCCACTAAAATGAGTGTTTATTTAACAAAGAGGTGAGTGGGGCTATAATGTTACCATAGTTTTTGACAAACCTACGATAGTAACTAGTTATCCCCATAATTCTCCTTAGTTGCTTGAGTGTCTTAGGAATAAGCTAGTCCACCATTGCTTGGATTTTTTTAAGATTCACTTTCACTCCTTTATTAGAAACCAGATGAGCCAAATACTCAACCTCAAAAGCTCCAAAAGTAAATTTAGAAGGTTTGTCATAAAAATGATGTTGTTCCATAATTGAGAGTACCTGTTTCACATGGTACAAATGGTCTTCCCAATTTTTACTATAAATGAGGATATAATTAAAAAATATGAGAACAAAATTCCTTAAAAATGGCCTAAAAATAGAATTCATCAAACTTTTAAAGGTAGATGGTGCATTTTTTAGACCAAAAGTCATAACCAAAAGCTCATAATGTCCCTCATGAGTCCTAAAAGTTGTTTTGGGTATGCCTTCATCATGAATCTAGCTTTGATGATACCTATAATGTAGATCTAACTTGATAAAATAAAAATCACCATTTAATTCATCTAGAAAATCATCAACGATATGAATAAGAAACTTATCTTTGATAGTGTACTTGTTGAGCTCTCTATAGTCAAGGCACATCCTCCAAGTGTCATCTTCCTTTCTCACCATGATAACTGGTGAAGAATATTTGCTTTGGCTATGGTGAATGATTCCTTCATCCAACATCTCATGTACCATATTTTCAATTTCACTTTTCTAGGCATAGGGATACCTATATGGCCTGATGTTGAGTAGTGTACTACTAGGAATATGTTTGATAGCATGACCATGCATACAATTAGGTGGATGTCCTTTTGGCAAGTCACCAAAATCAACTGCACAGGAATCAATCACTTATAGATCAAGAGGTTTAGATGGCTGAGTTAGCTGAACTTCCATGGAAAATAAACAAGATACAAATCCTTAATCACCCTTATAGAGAATATTTATCATTTGATGGGAGCTAACAAGTTTTGGATATTTATCACTTGATCCCCTTTCTTAAATGTCCCTCCCTTAAAATGAAAGTGCATAAATAAATCCTAGAAATTCATCTCAAAAGTGGTTAAAGTGGTGAGCCACTATACTCCTAAAATAATATCAGTTCCCCCCATAAGAATAACAAACATAATATAATCTAACAAGTAGTCTCCCATGGATAGCTTAATATTATGGAATTTTCTTGATCAGTTGATAGTACCACCATCTACAATCATGACCTAAAATTCTAGAGTGTGATAAATGAAATAGTTCAAATGAGCAGCCAACTTACTATTGATGAAGTTGTGTGTGCTCCTAGAATCAATCAATATAGTGACCTTATATTTATTTAGGAAACCCACCACCTTAAGAGTTTGGGGAGTACTAATACCTAAAAGGGCATGATAGAAAATAGTAGGCTAAGAGTATTTATATTCCTTTTCAGGACCATCTTCATCCTTACCAATTGCCTCCTCATCATCACCATCCTCATTGGCATCTTCGATGTAAAATAACTTCTTTTTAGCATAGCAATGATCTTTTCTCTATTTTTTGTCACAGCCATAACACAACCCTTTGGCTCACTTTTCCTCAATCTATCGAGGTCTCAATCTGGTGGGTTGAGGAAATGATGGTGTTGGAAAGGTACAATCATGACCAATAGTGAATTTTTTTTGTTTGACCATCTCTTTTTCTTCTACCATGCATGCCCATGGGATAGCTTTTGATATAGGTAGTGGGTTAAACACACTAACCTCAAATTGGATGCTATATTTGAGTCCACCAAATAAAATATCAATCAAATTTTCCTTAGTGATGTATTCCACCCATAAAGATAGATTATGAAATTGATGAATATAATCCTTCATAGTTCCTATTTACCATAGTTTGGCTAACTGGCTGAAGTAGTGCTCAGAGACATTTTCTTAATAATGAGCCAAAAAATCATTAGTGAAAATATACCATGTAATAGGATAACCATTATTTTTATTTTGAGCACACAACTAATGATACCAAATGAATTGTTTAGGTTCCAAATATAGAGATACCACTATCACCTTTTGAGAACTAAGAGTTTGATGTAGATCAAATAAATTCTCAATTTGGGTAATCTAAGTGAGAGGATATTTACCACAAAACTTATGCATGTCTATTTTTGGCAACATTAGTTTCACACTAGAATTGGAGTTATTAGTGTTGAGAGGAGAAGGACCCAAATGATGAAGTGGAGGGTTGTTTGGCTATAACTAAGATGAAAGGGTAGATAATTACATGGTGATTGAATGAAATTGAGTGTGAACCCCATTAATCTCTTTTTACATCTTTGAAACATCAATTTGAATTTTAATAAATTCATCATGTTGTACCAAGCCCTTTATGTTAGCCTAAATTTGAGAAATCAATGGATCTAAAGTTTTAAATTCCATGCCATTAGTAGAAAGAGTCTTAAGAGTTTCTTGCCCCCATTTTATTCTAGTTTTAGGACCTACCATATACAAACCCTAGGAGGGTTTTCAGCCTACAAAATTATATTAAGAGATGGTACTATTGTGATTGTCTCACCAAGATGAATCTAATGATCACCTTTATGCACTAGGGTAAAACATTTTGGCACCAAAAATGTGTACTAGTAGAATATACCATTATGATTATCTCGTTGAGATGAATCTAACAACTACAAATGTGTGAGGGGATTTTTTTTTTCAAAAAAGCATTTCAAACAATACTATGCTGATAGAAAAAATTAATTCTTCATAGATTGCAAGTTATGTTATTTCACTCCTTCCACTCATAGAAGTCATGCCTGGCCAGATCTAAAAAAATGTCATAGGAAACTTGCTCAAATAAAATCTCTGATACCACTTGTAATGAAATTACTTATATGTTCACACAAAATGATGATATATCATACAAAATAAGCAAATATGAGAGATCACATAGCAATAATTGAGAGTGGAGTAAAATACTGGGTAATATAGCAAATCCACTTCAAGGGGGAAACCTCCAAAAAAATGTAATAAGAGTATAATAATTAATATGATTATCAAATACTAACCACTAACTCCTATATATAGTCTACTTAGCCATGATTATTCCACAGGCCAACCTAACTAAGAACATATAAAAATGTAATAAGAATATAAAAGAGGTATGCAAGCCACAAGTTGGCCACACATATCCTTAGACACACTAAAGGTTAAGGGATTAGCACTAAGCCCAATTTATATCACATGAGAAGGTGAGACAAGTATAAGGTGTCATATAAGTGTAGTGGGAAGGCCATAATGACCATCATCCATCCAATAATCAGTTATAAACATTAATTAGTGGTAGTAACAATCCCATAAATTTTCCCATGTGTTGCCTTACTGGTATAATGGCATTCAATGAGCCTTATGGGCACATAAGTGTAGTGGATGGCCTATTATTGGTCAATTTGACTCCATGAAGGCACCATGTTCCTTGAAATTGATCTATTACTCCTTGACATGCAGTGAAAAGGTAGTTACATATTTTAGCATGACCAATACTTATCTTCATGCCATTCACATCCCATTCAATGAATTTTTTATCCTAGTATGAGAGAGACATCTTAGGAATCTTCAAGAATGTGTTGAACTTGGTAATGGCTTGGAAATGTTAACATAAGGGTGCTTCTTCTCTATAAAGCCTCTTCATCATATGACCAAACCTGCAATATTCTTCCTTTAATGAAAATGAAGGTTATCTCCTCAATTAAGTTTAATTCTACTCATTAGGATTTTTTATAATATTTTATGGATTCAAATATGGTTTTCTTAAGACCATTCCACCTCTACAAAATCCCTAAAGGCATTCCTACTCACTCCAGACCTTTAACATGCTTGGAAAATATGAAAACAAACCCAAGTTTAGACACTATAATCCATTTCCTTGAATATTCAAACTCACACATGCTAAATTCATAGTTCATAGGAAGAATATATGACTTTTAGGTGTCCTTGTGATGTTTTTAATGTGTTTCATGGCCATTGGAGTTATCAATAATAGCTTTATGACCATTGGGTTCTCTATGATGGTTTTAGAGTGGCCTACTATCTTAATGATGGTTCATAAAGTATCAGACATCAATTAAAATTTTAAGGCCATGAATATTTATTGAATATACCCACTAAAATCTCCTTAACATCTATTTTTACCATGCATATTGTACAGTGAGATCTGAGCAAAGGTTGGTGGCCTTCAAGTTTCTCCATGCCAATCTAGGCATGCTCATAATATTAAGGATTATTCATAAAGATTCCCCCTAAATATAGATATCTCCACCATGGATGTAAAATATATAGGGGTACTAAATTTTACCTAAGATAAATGGGCCCCATGAACTTCCTCTTATAAGGTGTGAGCATTCAAACTAGTATCTTGAGTTTAGTTGATTGTGATAAGAGAGTTTAAGGAAGGATTTTAGGCCAAATTATCATTATCTTGTCTTCCCCTACTTGTGACACATCTCTCAAGACCTATACCATCATAATAAAAATTAATATATCCTTAAATATTCTTTAGTAACTCATTTTTCCATAAGAGTGGAGTTGGAGGTTTGAGGACTTATGCAAGGTTTTAGGACTTATAGGCCTAAACTAATCTCCAAGGCACAAGACCACCTATAACTACTTGTGGTGAATTTATATCCTTATTATCATCCTTTTACACTCAAATAAAACTTTTTACATAGTCTTATGGTGTCTTAGATCTCTATCTTTGTCATTTTTCTTCTTTAGGCATGTTATCGCCATCACTAGCGTATATTAAGTTCTTAAGCCAGTTGATGTTAATGTCCTAAGTAGATTTTATTATTTCTTTCCTAAATATCAAGGGATTTATAAACCTCATAAAATTTACTTTAGGTTCTATCAACATCCTTTTAGGATTTATTCTCCTTTTATTTGTAACCAACATACTCTTCTAGCCATATATACATAGGCATGGGTAGCTCTTCTAAACTTGACTTTGCCTTAAAATATATTGAGAACTATATAGATGCCATAACACCATTATATGTTTATTTTCACATTTATTGTTCCTAATAGTAGATATAATCCTTCAAACCAAATAGGTACTTCAACCTGACTAGGTAGACTTGTATGCAATAGGCCAACTATGTATGTAGAGTTAGGTGATCTTGTTGGTTAGCTTGTTTAATAATTATTTTATGTTCCCTTTGACCTTAAATATTTTTTTTACCCTATATATTTTATTTATATCCAACCCAAATGTGTATGTTTCATATTATATTCAATTTTGGAGTTAACATGGTTGACATCCTATAGGTGATGATTTGAAGAATTTGACTACAATTGAAGTCCTTTTACATGTCATTGAATAAGAGATAACTTTTATACACCATACTGGGAACTCAATTAACCTCCTTAGAACCTATTTAACTTTATAAAAACAATCATCTTCACAATAATATAATCCTTTCTTTCATCTATCTAAGATAAATTGTAGATGATGATTTGGGAAAATTCTTGAAAGTTGGGCTTAAACCTGACCTTTTCAACTATGTCACTGACCTCATAATAGTATCCAAACTTGATTGGGATTTCTTTCTCATGGTTTCATTGGAATTTGATGGAATTTTATAATATTCTTATCGTAACTTCATACATAGGCTCTTAGATGAGGATCTAGGCTTGTAGGTGTTTTATACAATCCTATTAAAGTTTTGATTTTGGAAGCCAAATCTAACTATGAGGTGAAAATGGATTGATGAATTCATTATAAAGAATATGTTTTTGGGATATCTTATATTTCTTGATACTCTCCATTAAATAAAACCTATTGAGACCTAAACATCCCCCATCTAGGTATCTAATAGAGTAATTCATTTATCTAAGTGAATCAATTATATTGAGAGAGAAAGTGAAACCTAAGATTCCTCAAAAACCTTAAACAATGATAATAAATTTTAAACCATGCTAAATATCTTATGATTTCTCTTAGAATTAGTTTTTGTGTGCTTGTCTTGAAGGCCATATGGAATATTTTTTGTTTTAAAATAGGGGTTCCTCCATATTCTTAAATTACCATTGTAACCTGAAGAATACATCATTCATAGGTTTTCAACCTAGAGATGGGTTTTCATGAGAATAACTAAATCATGCTTGGAGATTTTATCTTTCCTTCATATGGTGGGTGTTGAGGAGCTTCAAGGAGAAATATTATGACTAAATGGTGACCATGTGAAGTATGTGAGAAACATTGGAAAAGCATGGAAATTTTGCATTGATTATACTTGTGCCCTGTTCCTTCATGAAAAATAAAAATTATTGCACATAAACCTATAGCCTACCAAGCATGGGAGATTGGATGTTGATATAACCCTAAAAGTGTTATGAAAACATATTTAGAGGAGTTTGAGATACCCATCAAAATTTTATATATCCTTACCCATGTTCAATATGTCACAACGAGTTTAAAATTTTCATAAATATGCTTGTAAATGAGTTTATGGGGTTTACAAAGGCCTCAAGACCACTTAGGGGTCTTAGTGATTTTTCATAAAGCCCAGGGATTTTAGCTATAAACCAATTCCACTAATTTCAATCCCACTAGGGACTCAACATCTAGATGATATATTGGGATTTGACTCCCCTTGTACAGACCATACCATTAAACTCAAAATTTCCATTATGAGCTTGCTAAGAGCTTGATGGAGATCCTACTACCACTTATGCCTTTATCTTAAATATATGATCATGTATTCTTCTTTTTGATGTCTATAAGGGATCCACGATAAGATTTTTGATCTCCTCTAACTTTAACCTAGCTATATAAGTTTGTACAAGTATTGAAAGCACCTATAAAACATCATTTCTATAATTTTTTTAAGGTTTGAGACCTTGAAAACCATTAGAGGATGAAATTATGGAGATGAGAAATCAAATATACTTTAAAATCAAAGGGTAAAGATGGAAGGAAGTTGAAAGGTTACCTTTTCAAGCATGTGGGCCCCCTTTTGATGAATGAAGGGTGTTTGACTTCTAAAAAGACCCTCTTTTACATATAAAACCACCTTAAAATGATATTATGATGGCAATGAGAACCTTTTGTAGACATTTTACCTTTGATAATAACTCAGTGATGTCCTAGGGTCAATAATAACACTATTCACATAGTTTAAACACCTCTTGAAGGCAATATATGCATGATCTCAAATGAAATATCAATTAGATAAATTAACTTAACATTTGATGATAAAAACCTTAAAATATGCTAAGGCTTCAAACAAATTTACCCTTCGATCCTTATAATAGCTCCAATCTCCTTGAATTTTTCTATATTATGTAATCTTTTGACATGTTAAGTGGATACATGAATGTCAATGGGATACAACATTGTAGGTCATCCTTTAATCATTGATTTTGGATCATAATGACCACATAAAGACTTTTTATAGACTTTTATACATAATCAAAATAATATGGATCCTTGACATAATTTCAAACAATATGAGATGGGGATCACCATGACATTTGACATAAGCTCACTACTTGAACATGTTGCCTATAATCCTAAAGATAATTAAAACTCACATAAACTATCAAGACATTTCAAGGACTTATAAATATGACCAAGGACAAGATCAAATATTTTGAGAAGAATTTGATCCTTTCAAGGTTAAGGGTAGAAATGTATCAACACTTCTTATAGAACTTAATTTTTGTGAGCACCTTTTATTCATTTATGCATTCAAATATAGCTTGTTGTCACCATCTAGCTAGTGGACATAATTGAGGTTGAGGTGAGCTAAGTACTTCTCTAAGTGGGATTGGATCATATCCCATGGTTCATAATATCATGGCTCAACACTCCATAAGGCTAAATATTCCAATAATTTTATCATATTCTACAAGGGAGGGAAAGAGTGGTACACATGGTTCTTGATGATGATAAGAAGAGGCAGGTAGACCTTTTGATAGTGACTTATAACACCCAAAAATTCCCTCCACCAATTGTTAATCAATTTCCTAATCTAAAAAGTGACCCAAGATGTGATATGGAAAGTGGAGGGGCTCCATAACATGTGACTCAAATGATGGTATCCTCCTAGTAATACTAGTAGTCTCTAATGGGAGCAAAGGAGTCTCCAATTTCCTTTGATATACAAGGCATAGGGGCATCATTGATCACATTATACACCACTAGATAGAAAAATTCACATATATCTTAGATATTATTTATGTACTGGTGGACACATAGTTTGTAGAAAACTACATGAACCACCGAGACTTTAGGAATGCATGTAGGAAAAGTAGATGGTTTGAAAGTGATTGTCTAGTAGGTTATGTCTATGAAATAACTCATCATGTAGAAATTCCCACCTATTTAGGCATCTACTATATCCTTGACCATGTTTGTCTTGGCCACCCCTCCTAGGTTAAGGACTCGAGAGTCATCCAAAATCATGTGAAGTAAGGTCACACACAATATATTGACCTATAGGAAATTTGAGGCCTTAAACAATCAGTTTAATAGAATCATACCAACCCAAACCTCCTATTTTAAGGTATGCAATATGTATGAATTGGTGTACTTATTTTTTACCCACTTTATGTTTGGGTTCTCATCCTAGTACCTTAGGATGTTATAGATTTTAAATGTATTAGTCTAGGTTTGCACCACTTTTGAGTCATATGAAAGGGTGAACTCTAGGATATTGTAATAATATTTGTAGGTGGTTACTAAGATGTTGTAAAGTTGATTTTAGGAGTTGGATAAGTAAAACCAATCATGGGTACCATCTTACACCCAACTATTAGTGAGGAATAACTTGTTGAATAAGTTGATGTAAAGGAGCATCTCAAGTTTGATTAGGATTATGGAATTATAATGGCTAATGGTTTTTTCTTAGGATACATATGGAAATATAAATTAATCCCATACATTAATGGATTTTGGTGTCTCACTCATCATGGATTAAAATTTGAGTTGGTGGCCAAAATGTTCTCTTGATTTCCCAATCTAGAGTTAAATTTAGAGCATATGATTATGTACCACCTGGCAGACTTGATGAGGGTGATACAACATTTTAAATCTATCTAATTCAAGTCAAGTTTCTCACTTAATTAATTTTTACAGTGTGGTAGGAAAACAAACACATCATATTTAAAGCTTCATGAGAAGATCATACTTTATTCCACTTATTATCTGCATCTTGGTCCTCATGTCAATGATCAACATCTAGGTATATCTAGCACTTTGATATTTTACCATTAAGAGGGATGAGATGCCAACTAGGGACATATTGTGTCCTTTGATTTTCCCTTATAAATCCACCTATACTTAATTTTAACCTTTCTCAGATGTAGATACCCCACCTACTAATATGCTCAATTATGCCACATGTCATACTATGATATGTCAAGCTCTCTTAGGGTTTGACATCTCTATCAGGGTAGGGAGACTGACTAATATAATAATAGGATACTTTATTATTCTTCATTGTATCAATTTCTCCCAAACTCTAACATATTTTTTAGGACTAAGAGAATGATGTGTCTAACATAAGGGAGAGATCATTGGTTAGATCCAAGAACTTATGACCTTCAGGGCATGCAATGTCCTTTGGATTGGTCAGGCTATCCTAGGCTATGATGTATGTGTCAACACTATGAGATTGATGTTTTATACTTATGGTTTATATGTCACTCCTTGGTTTGGTTGGGATCTCTTAATATCTAACATCTCTATTAGGTCTAAAAGACTAGCCATTTTTCTTTAGTGTGGGTTGACTGGCTAGAGTACCTTTAGATTTTGACCCTAAGCCACATGATGCTTACTCATTATGTCAATTTATCCTAGGTTATATCATCTTTATCAAGGATAGAAGATTGATGCATCTGAAATAGGATACATGGAATTTCCTCATTGCATTGGGATCTTTTAAGATTTGACATATCTATCAAGGTTGGAAGACCGATGCATATGATACAAGTCACTTGGTGCTTACTCATTACATTGAGCTCTCTTCTTTTGTGACTTTTATTTGGAATTAGTATTATCTAGTTATAAATTCATAAATTTTATTCATCCTAAGTCATAATATTTTATCCAAATACCTATAAATTTGAAAAAAAAATTGTGAAGTCTTCAAAAAAAAAAAAACCTCCAACTACTCTTTTGTTGAATATCCTAAAGTCAATAGCACCAAGATTTTGATATGTGGAAGAACCTATAGGAAAATAATAAATGACTAGGTAAAAGATAAAATGAGTGTGACCAACTAAATACTCACCTAGATACTATCTAGGTTCCTAAGTGCCACATAGGAATCCAGGATCTGACACTCCAAGAATTTTCAAGTGAGAGAAAGCCTACAAAGTTAATGCATTAAATTTACAAATAAATTATGACTATTTATTTCATATATCTTTGAGGTTTTTTTATCAAATAAATTAATAATTATAAATACCACATGCTTAGGAAAACTAGGGTGACATGACATATCAATGTTGATTATCATCATTGATGTCAAAGGTAAATCTGACATGAGGTTAATGTCATTGAGAGAGTGTTTCTAGTTTCAGTGTGTTGATATGACAAGGGGAATTGATGGAGTGTTTTCATTGAATTATGTTTTCATGAAAGAGAATTTGAAGGTAAGATAGATAATTTGAAATCAACTAATGCCTTATGGTTTCTTGAAGGTATAGGTCATTAATGTCAAGTTGCATAAGAACACTAATCATGAGCCTAGTCATGACATGAAGAGGTATGTGCATGAAAATTAATGAAAATAGGCATGTGAAGGACATATGGAACTATTTTAGAATGTATGTGAGGCATTGGAGGATTCATGAGAGTTTTAGGGTGAGCCTATATGGGTAGGACCTTCAGACCAAGTCAACACCTAGACCACTCCTAGACCCTACTTGGCCTAATGAGGTATGAAGATCAGATTTCAAGGCAAGTATACATATGTGAGCATGGATAGAGATAAGATATTTTTTCAAGCATATTCATAAATTTTAAGGCCATGATTTTAATGAAATTTCAATAAACACTATTTTGGTCCTTCTCAAGTTTATAAGATGAGGTCTTAAAACCTGAGAAGCACTTTTAGATGTTCGTTGGCATGTGTAAACTTTGTGTGGGAACCTGATCTATTAAAGAGAGATGGGAAAGGGTCCTAGATAAAATATCTAATAATTGGTTTTTAATTTAATGGGTAGTCCTTTATGAATAGTTAAAAGTTGTCAATATAAATTTTAAATCAAAATAAGTTGAGTATGATCAGTTTAAAATAGAGCTAGATTCCTTGAAGGTTGATCATGAACAACTCATAGAAAAGATGAGAAAGTTTGAAAAAGAGAGTGATAATTCAAAACAAATCAAGAACACCAACATAACATTCAACATGGAGAGACAAAAAATGAAGCCCAATACAATGATAATTATCTCAAGGAATGATTTATCATGGGACCATGGGACAAGGAGTGATCAGTAAAGAGCTAAGTACAAAATGTTGTTTGCTATAGTTGTCATAATATGGGACACATTTAAATATTATGTCCTAATATATTTATAATGTTTTTAATACTTAAAGAGGTATATGGATCTCCTAGAGTGCATGATAAGATTCAAACATTGGTATGGAAGCTATAAAAAGTCAAGACTGATCATATTGAGCCCAAAAGTCAAGATGGATTATTTGCTAAGGAAGAGTAAAATACTAAAGGAGAATAATTTATGATAGCTCAAATTTTATTTCACATTAAAAATGAAGGAATTAAATGGTATATAGATAATGGTTTCTCAATTCACATGACAAGAGACAAAAGCAAGTTTATCTCATTGAAGAAGAATTCTTTGAGAATAGTGAAATTTGGAGATAACACAATTACTAATATAGTTGGCAAGGGTATCTTGAGTTTTAAATATGAGAAGACCAAGAAAGTGAATATGTTATATGTGGAAGGTTTGAAACATAACCTACTTAGTGTAAGTCAAATGTGAAACCAAGGACACACACATTGACTTTTCATGACAGAGGGTGTGATATAAGGAGAGCCAAATCAGGAAGGTTAATTGCCAGTGTTAAGAGGATTGAAATAAATAACTATGTCTCAAATTAAATAAATAAGGATAAATGATTTATGACTAAGATATATGAAATTTGTTTATGGCACAAAATATTATGCCACCTAAACTTTGACAATTTGGTCAAACTAAGAACTAAGAAGTATGTGAAGAACATGCCTAAGATCACCAAACCATCAAACATCATTGGAAAAGCACATAAACATGGTAATCAAACTATAAGTATTGGAATAAAAATGAATGAGAAGGTGGGGGAGAGGGGTTGAATCAGTCTTAAAAACCTTTCTTTCAATTACACTTGAGCAATCATGAACCATTCAAACAAACATATAGATCTAGCAAGCATAAGAAACTATCCACATAATCATCAAACATAAGAACACATCATATATGTGGGAATACATCAAAGGGAAGATAACCAACTGATATATGAAAATGTATTGTAGTCCTATTAGAAAAGAGCTAATTTTACTGAAGTACCAACTCCATATGGAGCATCAACCCCAACTATCTAAGAACCTACTTGACTAGGCTTTAACAAGCACCCACTTGCAAGGAGACACTAACCCCCTAGATGAATCAACACCAACTCAGCCACATTATTTATTTGATCACCTTTATAACACATTTTTTCTCTTACAATATATGATCGTCACCTTCTTTAGCTTTCACACTCTTTAACCCTCTCAAACTACCTTTTAGGCTTCTTTGCTCAACTAGGTCTCTTCAAGAATGATTAGGTCATATGACCTTGATATTCATATGGAAAAAAACTATAAAATATTCATTATGGATCCTATAAAATCCTATTATGTTCTAAAATTCCTCATTATTCTCAACAATGTGTTATTTCATTCACATACCCTCAACTTTCATAAATAAGCCTAACACTACCTTTTATATATACCATTCCTTTTTTATATACCACTTAGTTAGAAAAAAAACATTAACCTATTAGGTCATACATATAATAAGTATTATTACATATTTTAGACATGAATAAACCAATATTTGAGTCCCTTTTGGTCTATCACGACTCAATTAGGCCTCATTTTCCTTGTAGGTCTCATGGAGACCTATTAATCCTTGTTAGACATACATTACACTTTTACATCCTTGGAAAACTTTAAAACTCCACAAATAATATGAGAATATCCTGTAATAATCAATTACACCCCCAAAAATGTCCTATAGGCTCAATAAGACATTTTACAACAAATCACTACTTGAAACCCCTCATTAGTACTCAGTCTTATTAGGCCTATGTACACAAAAAATATGCCTTTCAATACTAAAGCTAAAAATCACTTAAGCCACTCAATTATTAGCAATAAATTATATATACAGAGTCTACATTACCTAAGGGTCATAACCAATTAAATTAGACACTTCCACTTAGAAGATAAGGCTTCAAGAACACCTCTACAACTTACTCACTTAGAACTGCCAACTTTCCTCAAAACACATTCATGGTAACTTAGTTATATAACACCTATTTAGACACATCTAGAGAATTCCAATGCATGAACATGATCCTATGACATCTTCATACCATATTAAAATATAAATATCATATGGTCTCATGGCAACTATTTATCTTACAGACCAATTTATTGATCTCACTACATATAGACTGTTGTCACCAAATCTTGCACCCTAAAAGGGGTTGTTCAAGCCTCCTAAAAATTTGGGAAACATGGGAATATTTATAGGTATGTGGGTGTACCTATATGATAAATGAGCTTCTATATTTAAGGGATATCTCCTTGAATATATCATGAAATGTTTGTCACTTAAGATATTGCTTATTTATGGGGGAAAAGAGTTAGAAAATGTATAAATTCAACCTACTCTAAAGGAGGTGATGCACCAAGAATGTATTATACATGAACATCATATTTATACCATGATAAAACAAAACATATAAACTATTTTCTATGATGTAATGTGTTCTAACATGAGTATTTCAATATAGAGGTGAGATGTGAGAAACAACACAAGGAAAATGAACCAAAGGGTAGATTGCACACTCCAAGGATAATTATACACTTGAAAAAACTTTACACATTAGACTACACTATATATGACCTATTAGAATAGTAAATCTTTCTCAAAAATGAAAGGATAAGGGAGGTAAGGAAAGATAATTATCACTTCTCATCACCATACATCACTTGTAGACTTAGAAAATTGTTTAAAACTCAAAAATAAACGTGTATTAATATTCAAATGCAAAATATAACATCAATCTAGTATGGATTTTCCATACATAGTGTGGTCATTTATAATAGCCAAAATGACTTATAATTATAAAATTTTAGAGAAATAAGTGGGAAATAATAAGCCCAAAAATGAAATCAAATTAGTTTAACCCACTTTGAATCATAGTTATAACTACTTCTACAAATATGCTCCTTTAAGCTTCCTGATTGATCTGGGCTATTTCCAGTGGTTACATAGTTACATTATTATTTAATTGATGTTCCTTGATTATTATAATGGTAGGATCAAATTGTTCTGAGATGAGTCCTAAAATCAATATAGTTTTAATCCTTGAATCAATCTGTTAGGGTTTTATCTTGATGCTAAATTACTCCAAATTGGTTTGTCATGCATGTATAATGAAGATAAGATGTCCCTTTCATGTAGTTTATCCTAGAGATTAAACTATTGAATATTATGTGTATGACTTCATGGAATCCATTTAAATGCTAACTCTTGTTCTAACTAGATCATGTTCAAACTAATATCCATGCTCATGGGTCTACTATAGATATAAAACCAATCTAAAGTCATTGGTTTTCCTATAGGTCCAAATAGATAGTGCATAGGTCCTTATTCTAATAATGACAAACACATTTTCAAAAATAACCCTACAAAAAATTGTTTACTTTGGTCAAAAATGGATTCTCAAGCTTTATTGAAGATCTTGGGCTCATCTTTATTCTAATTTGTCATTGAAATTTGACTCAGCTCATTGACATACTGACTCATCTCACTTCATCAATTTTGATCTAAATGATCAAGCAGTAGTCATCGATCCTCTCATAGTTGAATTGATTATTTAAAATTATCATGCATGCATTTGATCTTGAGTTTCACTAACCCATTTGATCTCCACTCATCATTAGATCTGAATGCTTGATTCCAATTGTTGATCTATTGGGATGCATTGTTTGAAAGCCAATGGCTAGTTCATGATATTAAAATTGACATACTCACTCCCATCAAATGATGTTCATATTATAATAATTGAAATTCTATATACCATAAAATTTAAGATTAAAATATTTGGTTTTTCCTGAGCTTAAAATTGATGTCAATGTGAACATCTTATGTTTTAGGTCTAACTTTGAAGGTCTATAACTTGAAGCGCAAAGATCATGGAGGCACTAAAATTTTAGGAGATGATATTAAGGCCAAAAGAAATAAACCCATTTTATCCTCTATTCCTAGGATCCATTTGAGTGAATATATTAAATTCATAATTTGGTTGGTTCTAATGCTTCTACGTGATGTCTTGGTGATGGTCGAGCTCATTTGGTTATGAAAAAATACTGCCAAATTGCTTGGGAGCCAACTTTGTGCATGCATAAATTCTAATACACTTTATCAGATGATTTAAATCTTATCATGTAATAACTAAGGACCAAGATGAACAAATCCATATGATCATTTTCTCCTAAAACTAATGTACATACAAGATATAGCTTTGTGAAGATACTTGAATTTACTGGAACCTCTTGAAAATGGCTAAGTATGGGAAAACATGTAGAAAGTGACTGATGAGCTAAATTTGGACCTTTATAAAATTTTATGTGATTTAGTTGAGTAATTTTAACTTTTTCAATTTTCCTAACTCATCCACATGTGTCAATTATGATGTCAACAAAGTGCCTACTCAAAATTTCTACCACTAGGCTCAAGATGTCTAGATCAATACAATGATGAACCAGATGGATGTTAAGCACTTATAAGTCATTAAAATCACTCTTAGAATCTTATATGGTCATATCATTTTCTAAATATCCCCCTTTTCCTTTTGAAAATGCCCTTTAGAACTTTGAAAGGTGTCCTTTGAATATTTTTCTTAGTCACTTTCCTAAAAGAAAATGACCCTTCAGGGAAATTATTCTGGACCTTTTGGTAAGGAAAATTACCCTTTATAAAAAGTTTTTAGTCTTCATTTTTGAATACTTACCCTTCATAAACTCTACTTTGGACTATTTTCCTATAGAGAGATCCTTCGAGCTTTTGTTTTCAGACCATTTTCCAGAGAAATGACCTTTTCATAAAATTGCATAGGATACCTTCCCAAGAAAAATACCTTTTAGGATTTTTTTTTGGCCAATTTATCAAAATAAATTACACTTGGCCATTTTTGATGTGGATTATTTATCTAAAAAATAGGTCTTTTGGGAAATTATTATGGAACAATTTCGCTGAGAGAAATTTGTCTTTATCTTTTGCTTCAAACATTTTATCTGAAAGAATTCATGCCTTCAAGAAAATTGTGTAGACAATTTTACCAAAATAAATATGACACTTATATTTAAAAATATACCCTTTAGATATTTTTCAAATGTCCAATTTTTCAAATAATGACCCTTCAAGAGAATTTTTTGGACAAAAAGTTTGAAACAATTCCTAACACTTAGCCAGAAAAACCTAAAACAAAACACCTAAAAGAATTAACACTTAGCCAAAATTAACAAACCCATTTGATCTAATAAATCATTTGGACCCTGCTCATCCATCATAAATTTCATGCATGCTCTAATTGTATTGATAACCATGAAGACCTCCCACTTACATATATGATTTAAAAATGGTCCCTTAGACACCAAGTGACACAAGGACCAAGATAAACTATGACCAAACTAGAATGGAATAGGAAATGATATAAAAAAGCTGAAACATACTCTATGGCATTATAAAAATCCCTTATATAAGATCTGACTATAGGGGGTTGATCCATTTTGGCCTGTGGGTAAAAATGGTTAACACAAACCTTACTGAGTCAGACAAGCCATTTTAGATTCATTAGTTTCACCACTCTACCTAAATTCTAAGACTTATACCAAGAGTTAATAATACACTAGTCTCAAAAAAAATTCCATTCACTTGGTTTCATCATTCTATCTGAAATCACATTCTAATTCATCTTCTCACGGTTGCCTAGGTTTATCACTATTTACATCATTAGGTCTGTTAATGACTAGCTAATTTGGATGACCAGTTTAGCATACTCAAGGGATATAAACTATCTATAAACCTTCATGGACATGAAAAATTATTCTCTACCTTATCCCTCCATCCATTTTATTACTATGTCCAATGCAACTTTTGACTTATATAACAACTTCTTCAAAAATAAACCTATAACTCAACATTTTATCTCTCCTCTCTCTAACCAATAACACCTATAGATACCTAGAGAGTCTAATATAATATCTAATAGATTAACTAAGCATACCAATCCATTTTTGGAACTTTTGATCAACAACTTCAACATCATGTCCTTATTAGGGTTCTAAGAGGGTTTAAACATGTTTCCACTCTTAACGATCATTCATAAAGCATAACACCTCAACCCAAAAAATAATGCCTATAAATTTGATCTAGGACCCTTAACCATATACCATGAACTACTCATGTCCCATGAAAAGGTTTGATAAGTTGATGAGCACAATAAAATCCTTGTTGGGTTGAGAACCCTTCATTTTGAGCACTCAAGACACCTTCAAACAAATTTTCATGCCTTGTCCTCAAAATATGACCTTAAAATACATGAAAAAACTTGAAACAACATACCTCACCTTTGAAATTATTACATTATCTCAAACACTTTGAAATATTATCATGACCCCTCATTAGGCCACACTCTCTTTTTGCTCTTCTAGACCTTGACCTACAAACCACATTAGGACTTAAAAATGACCTTCATGCCTCTTTCCATGAACTATCCACCTCACTCACACACTTAAGAAACCTCTCTCATTCTTAAAAAATACCATACATCATTTACATGCCTTGATAATTGATCATGATACCTCATTATGCTAGGTAGGGTCTAGGAGTGGTATAGGTGTAGACTTGGTCTGAAGGTCTTACTCTTGTAGGCTCATCTTGAGAATCTAATGAGTGCCCCAATGCCTCACATACATGCTCATGAAACATAATATAAACACCCATGCCTATTTTCACTCATATCACCAAGCCATCATACCCTTACCTTCTCACAAGGTCTTTTCATGCCATGACTAGGCTTAGGCTACTTAAGCACTTGACCTCAAAGACTTACTACATATGCATTTGTCAATAATGGAAATAAAATAAAAACGTTTGTAACCACTACAATACACTACATACCTATGTTTATGCTTATATATGTAAACTTGACTTGAAAATTGATATTCATGCCTCATGAGGCTACACAAGGTTTAAGAGAGGTCTAGATGTAGACCTAGACTAAAGGTTATACCCCTATAAGATCACTTTGAAACACTTATAATTATATCCACACATCATAATAATTATCATATAACCTTCATAATCTCTCACATGCCTGAGATCACTCACCTCGTCATGCCACCAGCTCATACTTTTACCATGTTATGACTAGACTCAAACTTCCAATGTACTTGATACCTTGACCTATTCCTTCCATGTTATAGCCTCAATAAAAACATCAACAAAGTAGATATAATACATTAGTTTCCTTCAAATTCTCTCTTTCCTTCAATTTTTCTCTTTCCTTCAAATGCATCTTGTCACATGGCTTCCTTGTCATATCAAGCTCACAAGCTCATACCTCAAAGACCACTCATCATGCATCTTCACTAGATGCCCTTTGACATTAATGACATAAATGACATCAAAATTTACATCAATTATAATAATTCTCAATAAGAAAAAGTTTCAAGTCTAAGGAGTACTCTAGTACAAGACCTTTGGATTTAATGCACACTGATCTTTGTGGGCCTACAAGAGTTTAAATTATTCAAGGATATAAATACTTTATGATAATCATAGATGACTACACAAGAATTAATTGGGTAGCATTTTTGAAATAAAATTCCGAAGTTATTGACAAGTTTAAATCATCCAAGGCCCTTATTGAGAATGAGAAGAAGGGAAAGATCAAGTGCCTAAGATCTGACAAAGGAAGAGAGTTTTTGTCTAATGATTTTGATGAATTTTGTGAGCTGCATGGGATAAGGAGATAGTTCTCAATAGATAAGACACCTTAGTAGAATGGGATAGTCTACAAATATACAAATATAGCTAATGCCATGGTAAGAATTATGACAAACGATTCTAGATTATCTAATTCATGTTGGAGAGAGACAATAAGCATTTTGGTCTACATTTTGAATATAAGATAGATAAGGACTAATAAAAACAAGACTCCTTATGAATGTGGAAAGGAAAACATGCTAATTTGGAACACTTTAGAGTGTTTTGGAGCAAATTTTTCATCAAAATAAATGATTAAGACTTAGTAAAGTTTGATTTCAAATTTTATTAAGGTATATTCTTGGGATAATCATCAATGAGCTCAACCTATAGATGATATAACAAGAGGTTTTAGAGGATATTGGAAAACACCAATGTGAAGATTTATGATACAAATAAATCACACTCATTGTAAAATAATACATTATAGAATTTACACTTCAATAATGAAGAGGAAACTATAAAGGTTGATGAGGAAGAAGAATAAGTTGAGGAAAGAAAAGACTTAAAATTCCCATCAAGACAAATTTAAAGAGATAATCTTGAATCACAAATTATTGGCAATAAGGATGTAGGTATACAAACAAGGAGAAGATTTATAAGGTACCTAAATCAAGAGAATGTTTCTCTATTGTCCAAAATTAAACCTAAGAACCTTATAAAATCAAGCAAAGACAAGTTATGGATAGGTGTTATGAATGAGAATGTTAGACCAAATAGAGAATAATGAGACTTGGGAACTAGTTCTTATCCCTAAATACAAGAATTTCATTGGCACAAAATGGGTGTTTAGACACAAGTTGAATGAAAATGGATAACTCACTAGGAATAAATCTAGATTGGTATGTAAGGAATATATACAAGTTAAAGGGGTAGACTTTGAGGATACATTTACACCAGTGACAATATTGGAGGGCATCAGATTATTTCTAGCATATGTAGGATTCAAAGGGTTCAAGGTGTAATAGATAGATGTCAAATCTACCTTTTTGAATAGAAATGTAGAAGAAGAGTGATAATGAGAGTTTCTCATTATCAAGGAACAATGACTATGTTTATAGATTTAAAAAGGCTCTTTATGGTCTAATGAAAGATCTTATAACTTGGTATGCTAGATTAAACAAATATCTATTGGATCAAGGATTCAAGAGAGGAGTTTCAAATAGTAATCCATACATAAAGATAGATTACAACCATCAGTTGATTATAGTTATCTATCTAGATGGCATCATCTTTGGTGGAAACAATGATAACATGTCTAAGGCCTTGGTAAAGGTGATCAAGAAAGAGTTTGAGATGTCTATGTTGGAAGAGACATCAATATTTCTTGGGTTTCAAATAATTCAATTTGAAAAAGGTATATTCATTTCACAAGCCAAGTACATAAGAGAGATGTTGAATAATTTTGAGATAGAAGATTACAAGGTAGTTAGTACACCTATGATCATAGGGTGTAAGTTAAGAAAGGAAGATGAGTTTCCAAAGGTCAATTAGACATCATATGGGTCAATGATTATAATTTTGAAATACACCACTACCTCTAGACCTAACATCATGCAAGCATTAGGTCTTATGGGAAGGTTTCAAGTAGACCTAAAGGAAAATCATCTGCAAGCAGTCAAAAAGATACTCAGGTATCTCAAGGTGACTATGGATTTTGGGTTGTGGTATCCAAAGAACAAGGAGTTGAATTTTATATCCTATATAGATGAAAACTAGGCAAGAATCATAGATGATAGGAAGAGTACAGGTGGAGGAGATTTCTTTTTAGGTAGGTTCCTAGTTTTACAGATAAGCAAGAAGCAAACATTAGTAGCATTATCCACATATGAGATTGAGTACATTGTATCAAATTCATGTCTCTCTTAGGTTCTATATATGAGATAAACCTTAAAATACTATAAGGTGGAGTATGATGGTCCTAGCACTATCTATTTTGACAATACAAGTTCTATAAGCATCTCAAATAACCCTATCATGCACTCAAATACTAAGTACATTCCTATCATGTATAATTTCTTAAGAGATAAGGTAAGTGAACAAAGTTTAAAACTTGAATATTTTTCTACATAGGATCATATTTTTTGTTCCCAAAATCCATCACTTGTTTTTGTGGACAACAAGTTGACCATTTCAATCTTATAGCCCAAAATGGTCTCTTTCTTTCTCAAAATGTTTTGAGTAGTCAAGTTATTCAATCGCACAAGCCTTTTTAGCTAAGGAAATCGCAAGTTCAAAAGATGGGTTTTCACAAGGAAAAATCTCAAAACACTTAATGCATTTCCTAAAAATTTTTACGGATGGTTCAATGCCAAGGTTCAATCAAAAAGGTTCAACTGTGGGGTTTAATAATATGGAATGAACCATTGAATAATTGAACCATTTAACTTCACCTCTGAAAGGTTCAAAGAGTTCAAAGGTTCAACAAGTTCAAAGCTTCAACGCATTTAAAGGGTTTAAATATTCAAAGTTCAAAGTTCAAGCTTCAACGCATTTAATGATCCTGTGTTTGATTTTGTGCAGCAAAATAATTTTGACATTTCTCCTCCATAATCTTGCCTCCAATGAACCAAGAGTTTTCCTCATACAAATGTCAGGTCCCCAATACCAAGCAAAGCTTCTCTTTCCTCTGCTAGTAGAGCTTTATCTATACATACCCCACCAAGATTTGTTATCCCTCCTTTCAATCATCATATCATGGTAGCCCAAGGACCTTGGGGTAACACTTTTGGCCCTCTAAATCTAACCCCACCTTTACATGAACAACCCCATAGTTCAAGAAAGAATTTTCCCAAGTTCTATGGTGATGGGAGAGTTCATCTTGATGAGCATATTGCATCTTTAGGTATATCTTGTGGTGTGATAGGCATTCAATTTGAAGATATAGCAGTCAGACTATTTGTGAAAACATTGCAAGGCACTGCTTCAGACTAGTTTTATCATCTACAAGCATAAACAATACTGACTGGAACACTCTCAAGGCCAAGTTTGAGGCTTGGTTCAAACCCACAAAAGATGCACATGCCCTATTAGCCTAGCTTACACAAATGAAGAAGGAGCCTCATCAATTCATATGAGACTTCATTGCTAAATTTAATAAGCTAAGGAATAATATTCCTACAATTGCTTAGCCGATGTTATAAAATCTTAAGTGCTTCTTCATCAATTCTTAGCTTCCTAAAGTGAGTTTCTTGTTGAGGTAGGCTGGCCACATAGATCTTGCTGTAGCTTATGTTTTGGCCATTGAGGTTGAAGATGATCTTAACTTGGCAGGAAAGATAAGAAGAGATCCTAATAGAAATAAACCTTCTTCATCTTCTAAAAATTTCTCTATAGGCACCACTGATCCTATGGTGCAAAATCTAGCAAATGAATTTCTAGCTCTGAAAAAGCAAATGGCACAAGGGATGTCTAACCCTCCTTCTTATTGAGATATACCAAGGAGGATGTTTCCCAACCATTCATATTAAATAAATGCTACCAAGATTCAAGGGTAAACAAATTGTCTCCCTCCCTTATAGGGGAAGCTTGCCATTGAAGCAGCACTGACTAACTTAGCAGTTGGTTATTATGAAGTTGAACATAATTCATCTATTCAACCTGAGTTGGACCAAGAAGATGACACTGATCTCTTTGTAGAAGGTGAAGAAGAATTAGTTGGCTACTTCAACATTGGCTTCCTTAATTACCAGGATGAATCTAGAAGTAAGATAGAAGTGTTGGATGGATCATACGCTATTTTTACTAGGTCCCAAAACCAGTCAACTCAACAAGCTGATAAGAGAAAAATAGGGGAAGAATCTTGACCAATAATTTCAATTGCTAAATAGGGGACTTCACTAAATTTCTAATCAAAGGACCTGGTGATCAATAAAAAAGTAAGTACCTCAAACAACCCTACACCTTCTACTTCAATTTCTCAGACTAGTACCACACCCAATAAAACCCAATAATGATGGATTTCTTTCCTTTATTTCTAGTTCATTTTAGTCATTTGACATATTGATCATACTAGGAAGACCAAGATCCAAATGTCTAAGTTTGAATACTTACAAGCCAACCCTAAGCAATTGGATAGGCTAGTTGATTGCATCAAGAACAAAAACATCCCTACAAGACAAGATGTTTCAAAGGTAACTCATGATCCCCCAAAGAACAAAGCCACCCAAAATAATCTTGTCATTACTCCTCCTATTACCTCTAGGAAAATATAACCTTTCTATGTTTCCATTTTGATTAATGGTCATAAGTTGAGCAACTATATAATAGACTCTGGTGCCTTTGATAATGTGATGCCTGCCAAGGTGGCAGACTCTCTAAGTCTCACCCTGACTAACAATTTTGGGAGATGTTTTTCCATGGAAAATAAGCAAGTTCCACTTTTGGGATACATCAAAGATGCCCAATTTGCATTCATGGCCTTTCCAGAAAGAAGGATTAAAATGATAGTCTTGGTGGCTGACGTTTCAGCTTCCTATGGCATTCTACTTGGATGAAATTTTTATAAGGATGTTGGTGGAGAATTAAACATGGAACTGTTTGAGGTGAGGATACCTATTAAGGGAATCATGCAAAGGCTACTTCTTGAGAAGGAATCAAAATATATTTTCACCTAAACATCAGCCCCTGAAGCTCAAATTCTATTTGAATCCTTAAGAATAGGTAACTACTTTCTGTCTATAAAAGATGTTTCTATTTCATCAAATTAAATTTATATAAGTGACAATCCAAAAACCTCAGACAAGACGTCAGAAGAATTGGTGGAGCACAATTTAGATAAAAAAGAATCTTCCCTCCCTAAAGAAGATAAATCTTTAAGGAGATCAGATTCTAATGATGTCTGGATTCTAGAATTTGATGGTAGAAATTCTTTTACTAGTTTTGGAGATGGAATTGTTTTGATATCTCCACAAGGAGATATTTTCCCCTATTTATATAAGTTACAGTTTAGCAATACTAAAAACACTGTCGAGTATGAATCTTTGTTACTCAAATTGAAAGCTGTTCAAGCTAAATATGTTAAGCTTCTTCATGCCTAAGGAGATGTTGAACTGGTGGTTTATTAGGTGAGGAACCTGTATCAAACCAAGAATGAAAGATTGTGAAATTATTATAATTTGGTGTGGGACTGCCTTGAAAGTTTTGAGGCTTTCAATATTTTTGTGGTGCCTAGAGAATTCAATGATCGAGCAGATCCTTTGGCCATCTCTGCAACTCTCATGGTTCCTCACCAAGATTTTAAAGGGCATAAGTACACTATTGAACTGGTCTTTCAATTAAGTGTACCTGATAATCCCAACCATTAGCAGGTGTTTAATGGTGACAACTAAATCATTACTTTTCTGGAATAGATGGATAGCTTTAAGGAGATTTATTTTGAAGGCAGTGAATCTCGACCATAAGAATCAACTCTTGAAACAAATTTAAAAATTGGTGAAGAGTTCCTTCATCTCAAAGGGAATAAAATTCCCAAAGGGTTAGTTTCTCTTGAGAAGCTATTCAATAAGCATGATAGGTTTATCAAGAAGAAACAAATGGATTCAGGTTCATCCAAAGATTTTGATCAAATAAATTTGAGTACAAAAGATAATCCCAAAATGGTCAACATTAGGAATTGTTGCACTCCTGATGAAAAACTCAAATTCATTACTCTGCTTCACCATTACATTGATGTTTTGGCATACTCTTATGATGATCTGAAATCTCTCAAGCCTGAAGAAATTTGGCATGAAATTCCTCTCAAGGTTGGGTCATTACCTCACAAGTAGAAACAAAGGTAGTACAACCCTAATATATTAGGTACTATTCTTTCTGAGATCTAGAAAATGTTAAATGTGAGGATAATTTTTCCAATCCATCATTCCACCTGGATTGCAAACATATTCCTTGTGAGAAAAAAGAATGGAGAAATTCACCTTTGTGTTAATTTCATAAATCTAAATCAATCCTCTTTAAAAGACAACTACCCCCTGCCCATCATGGATCAACTATTGTAGACAGTGACTAGCTTAGAGATGTTATCAATGTTACATGGTTTTTTGGGATATAATCAAGTGGATTTTGGTGAAGTAGACCAACATAAAACCACTTTCACTACACCTTGGGGAACCTTTGCATATTTTAGAATGCCTTTTAGTTTGATCAATGATGGCACCACCTTCTAAAGAGTAATGGATCTTGCCTTCAAATATGAAATGGGGAAGTTCATTGTGGTATATCTTAATGACTTAACTATCTTTTCCAAACATCATCCTGATCATGTGCATCATTTACAACAAGTGTTGGAATGATGTTGACAAAATGGCATTTCTCTCAATCCTAAGAAATTAGTTTTTGGGGTTACAGAAGGGAAACTTCTTGGTCACACTATATCTTGAGAAGGAATAAAGATCAACCCAAAAAGAGTCAAATCCATCCAAGAGCTTGCTCTTCCTGCTAGTAAGACTACAGTCCATTCTTTCTTTGGAAAGGTGAATTTTTTATGAAGGTTCATTCCTAAATTCATAGAGAAGAATTGCCACATTGTCAACATGATGAAGGGTAAAGCTACTTTTCATTGGACTAAAAAATGAAGTTTATCATTTCAAGATATGAAGGAAGCTATCACCCATGCCCCAATCCTAGTTTGTTCAGATTATACAAAAGACTTCATAATATATAGCTATACTTTTGAACACATGCTTTCAACCATTTTAGTTCAATAGAACAAAGAAGGTGTAGAGTCCCCCATATCTTTTATGAGTTGTCCTCTCAAAGCTCATGAGCTAAAATATTCAAACATAGAGAAGCATACTTATGCTATGGTTAAGGTAGTAAAAACTTCTATTTTTACATCTTTAACTCACACACTGTTGCTCTGGTTCCTGACACAATAATAAAGTCCATTCTAACTCGACAAGAGTTTGGAACTAAAAGGGGTAATTAGATTTCTAAAATCTAGGAGTTTGATCTTGTTATAAAACCTATGAAGCTTATGTGAGGAAGAGGTATCTGCCAATTAATTGCTGATAACATACTAGATGAAGCAGGGCATGAAGAAATAGAGGTTGAAGACATGCCTACAATTCTCTTTTTCACTACTACGAATGAGTGGTATTCCAATATCGCTCATTTCATTACTTATGGTGACTGTCCTACCCACCTGTCTCATAAAGAAAAGAGGACTATTAAGTTGAAAGCTGCTAACTTTGTCTTGTGGGACAATGGTTTGTACAAGAGGAGCCTTGATGGGGTATTTCTTCGTTGTGTGGATAAAGTGAAATAGAGAAAAATTTTAGAGTCTTTCCATAATTTAGATTGTGGATGACATTTTTTTTCACTTGTGACTGCCCATAATATTCTATGAGCCAGGTACTATTGGCCTACTCTATTTCAAGATTCTAACACTTGGGTGCGTAGATGCAAGCTGTGTCAATAGTTCATTAGAAAACCCAAGTTAGCCATGCTACCTTTCAATTTAGTGGTGATCAAAGAGCCATTTCAACAATAGGGTATTGATTTCATTAGCACTATAAACCCATCCTCGAGTTTTGGACATGACTATGCTCTCATAGCCATAGACTATTTTACCAAGTAGGTGGAAGCCATTTCAGTCAAGCATGTTACTTTAGAAGTGGTATGTAATTTCCTTAAGGAAAATATTATTTCCTAGTTTAGAGTCCCAACCAAGATAGTAATAGACAATGTAACCTATTTCTCTTCTCATGAGGTTACCCAATTTTGCTACTATTATGGGATTATCCTCTCTCACTCTTCTGACTAATATCTATAAGAAAATGGTCAAGCAGAATCAAGCAAAAAGAACCTGGTGACCACTATCAAGAAGCTAGTAGATGACAATTAGAGAACCTATTATAAAGCATTGTTTGATCTTTATGGGCAGACAGGATTACACCTAAAAGGGTGATAGGTATGTCACCATTTCAAATTCTATATGGTTTGAATGCAGGGATACCAATCACCCTAGAACTACTAGCACTGAAGTTGGCAAAGGCAGTCGAAGATCAAACATTTGAAGATTCCATTGACAAGAGGATCATGTGCTTGACTAAACTAAATGAGAAGTGAACTATGATGGTGGACCATATTCCTACACATCAAATTTAGGTAAATAAACTCTTCAACAAAAGAGCAAGGATTCATGATTTTCAAATTGGACATCAAGTCTTGTTATGGGAGAAGAGGAGAGAATCAAAAGGCATGCATGACAAATTTGATTCTTTGTGGAGAGGTCCATTTGCCATCTATCAATTTAGTGGTGATAATAGTTTCTTATTAATATATCAAGATGGGATGCCATTTTCACTGCCTCACAGTGGGCAACATCTGAAGCACTTCAATCTTTGAAGTATTAGATAAGTCTAGTTGTACATTTGTATAGTTTTTGTTTATTTTATATTGTTCATTTGGTTTTTGGAATATTTATTTTTTTGGATGGCATGATTTTGTAGCCCAATGACATAGATGAAGGTACTTAGATTTTGGATTTTACTTCCTTTGATTGTTTCAAAATACAATCAATGGAAGTTCCCCAATTGGAGCCAGTTGTTGTTCCCAAAATCCATTACTTGTTTTTTTGGACAACATGTTGACCATTTCAGTCCTACAGCCCAAAATGGTCTCTTTCTTCTCAAAATGTTTTGATCAGTCAAGTTATTCAATCGTACAAGTCTTTTTAGCTAAGGAAATCATAGGTTCAAAAGGTGTGTTTTTGCAAGGAAAAATCTCAAAACACTTAAGGCATTTCCTAAAAAATTGTAAAGATGGCTCAACGCCAAGGTTCAATAAAAAAGGTTCAACGGTGGGGTTTAATAATGTGGAATGAACCATTGAACTTTTGAACCATTAAAATCTACCTTTGAAAGGTTCAAAGAGTTCAAAGGTTCAATGAGTTCAAAGCTTCAATGCATTCAAAGAGTTTAAAGATTAAAATTTCAAAGTTTGAGTGAATGGTTCAAATGGAAGATTCTAGAAAAAGGTTCAACTGAATGGTTCAAATAATTGGTTCAAAAACACCTTGAACTCATAAAGAAGACTAAGTGAATGTGGCTCTTTACAAAACATTGAACCACTAAACTACCAAACTGATTGAACTTTGAACTGTTAAACCTTGACCATTAAACTCTAAAAGGTTCAAATGTTCAAGGTTAAAAGTGGTTAAAGTGACCGGTGATGTCCTCATAGATGTAAAATTTAGGTAATGGAATAAATATTGATTTTCAAATAACATAGACCTGAAGACAAACTCAGCTATCTGCTGAGAAAGGAGCCGAAGAAGCTAGTAGAAGGTGAGAAGATAGCCCCAAGAGCTTAGATCAATAGAGAGAGACAAAATATAGCAAGGAAAGAGAGAAAGTTATAGAGAATATAAAAATATCTATAGGAGAGTTATTCTAGTAGGTGGAGTAGTCCGCCAGATGGACCTTAGAGAGTGCAAGAATTGAATGGTGAGGCCTATTTTTTCTCATTGAGTAAAGGTGAATGGATGGCCGTGTAAACATCATAAAGAAGACTAGGTGACCCATGATTTAGAGAAGACATTTGAGATGATTTAGAATGCCAAAATTTAAGGCTGATGACCTATTCTAGCATGGCCCCTTCATATAATTTCCAATGCATTCAATGTAGCGTGAGCCATTTCATGAAAACAAGTGCCCAAGTCTTTCTTTGGTTACTATATAATGTAATATCTCCATTTTTATAAAAGGGAGATCTCTCTATTATTATAAATGAAACTCTACCCAGATTGAAAGGCATTCTTGAGACTTTGAGCTCAGACTATTAATCATATTTTATCAAGTGAATGAGAAAGCAAGTGACCTTTCAGACTTTGTGTTGAAATAGCTTGTGTTATCTAAGAAATCATTCTTATGTCTTTTTCCTAAATATAGTTTTGTCTATTTAATCAAATAAGTAGAACAAATGGAAATATTATGAAAGATGTCTTGAAGTTGACTGTGGGAGACTTTGTGTTACCATAATTGTCTTTAGTCTGTGTGTTTTATGTTTTAGGATATTGGAGAGACTTTGAGCTTCCCTTATCCTTCGTAATCTTTAACTCTGTTGTAGTTTTTGATGGAGACTTTATGCTACACATCATACTAATGTGTCACTTTGTCCTAAATCAATAGGAGAAACAACAAAAGACTTTGTGCTTCGTAGGTTTCTTGTGGATCCAATTACTACCCAAGAAGAATTCCTATTGTTTATTGAACATCATTTCTGAAATAAGAGAAATGTCTTCAGTAATTACACAAGAATTCTCCTTTATTTTGTAAACATCATCTCTAAAAAAAGAGAGAGGGATGGTATGATTTCACCCTTGAGTCTATTTTCAGTTTATATTAGTATATTATAGTTTATAGGGAACCTCCCCTTGCTGAGAGGAGAGATTTATCTCATTATGTTGTGGTAACCACACCCATTTTTCTGTATAAATATCATTGTGTTGTGGTTGATATACCCATTTTTACGTCATTAATTTGATGACAAAATATTCACCCAACACTATTGTAGGCATTTTGACTAATCCAATTCCAAAAGCAACATTTGAACACCTAAGATAGGAATTGGGTGTAGTTTCTACCCCTGTAAGTTACTAATAAATTTAGGTGATTAGGGAGAGATAATTAGGTGGTTCATTAGCTCCAAGTGTAGTTGAGTAGTGTTGAGAAGGTATTCATGGAGATATGGGGAGCATGTTTGTATGATGGCTCATAGACTCAGTCTTGTATGTCAAGTGTTTTAGTTGCAAGGAGTGTGATCCAAGAAGTTTTAGACATCATTTTTTTCATTTATGTCAAAGGGTGAAAAAGTTGAAAATTAGGTAAAATTTTCTTGTTTATAGAATTTTTTGAGATTGGTTTCCATCAATGACAAAGGGGGAGATTATTGAGTATTATCATTGATGTCAAAGGTGCATCTAGTATGAGGTTGATGTCATTAAGAGAGTGTGCCTAGTTGGTAATGTGTTGATGTGAAAAGGGGAATTGATGGAGTGTTTTCATTAAATTATGTTATCATAAAATATAATTTGAAGGCAAAAGAGATAATTTGAAGTCAACTAATGCCTTATGGTTCCATTAAGGTATAGGTCATTGATGTCAAGTTGCATAAGAAGCCTAGTCATGAGCCTATTCATGACATGAAGAGGTATGTGCATGAAAATTAATGATAATAGGCATGTTAATTATGTATGTCATTGTTTCAACATGTATGTGAGGCATTGGAGCACTCATGAGAGTTTTAGGATGACCTATAGGGGTAGGACCTTTAGACCAAGTTTGTACCTAGACCACTCGAGACCCTACTTGGCCTAATGAGGTATGAATATCAAATTTCAAGGTAATTAAGCATGGAAAAATGTAATATATTTTATTTCAATCATGTTCACAAATTTTGATTCCATGGTTTAAAGGAAATTATAATAAACATTATTTTAGGCCTTCTTGAGTTCACAAAATGAGGTCTCAAGACCCAATAAGAACTTTTAGATGTTTTTTTGGCATCTATAACATTTTCATGGGAACTTGATATATTAAGGAGAGATGGGGAATGGTATTATTTAATATATCTAGGCATTGGTTTTGGATTTAAGGGTCAGTCCTTTATGAATAATTGTTAACACCAAAGCATGTGTTAAACCTCCCTAAAACCCTAATAAGAACCTGATGTGAAATATATTTTTAAAAACATCCCAAAGTTATATCAAATTCCTTAAAAATTATTTTATCATGTATTAAACTATCCCAAGTACCTCTAGGTGGTGGTGGCTAGTTATTTGAGAGAAAATACATAGATATAGGCTTATTTTTACAGAATTTGTTATAGTAGTCAAAATTTGTATTAGTAAAGAAAATAAAATTGATGGAAGAATGATTTAGATAATCATGATACATTTCCATTAATTTTTATGGATAGGTTACACCCTTAAAATATGCTAAACTATTCATCCAAATTAGCCAGTCACAGACATACCTAATGGTGTGAACAGTGTAAAACCCAAACAGGAGTGAGAAGGTAAATTAGAATGTGTTTTCATGATAAAATGATGAAATCAAGTGTATGTATAAATTTTTCATGACATGTAATACATTTTAATTCTTATTATAAGTTTTTAAATTCAGCGAATATGGTGAAAAAGTTGTTCACAAGTTAACTTGTCTAGTTTTGATAAGACAATGTGATATAAGGTCATGAGATTGGTCTAAAAGACCAATTTTTTTATATTATAAAATATGATTTTTGTGTTTTATAATGTTATAAATATGTCATATAATTTTTTTAATGCATCAAGAGTCTTTTAAAGTGTCTACATAGGTGTTGGAGTTCCAAGTCACCATGACTTGTCTGTAAAGTAAACTGGTAGTTCTGAGTAAGTGAGTTGTAAATTGTTCTTGAGTCTTTACACTCTGACTAAAGTGTTTAATGAAATTTTTAATGACATTTAGGTAATTTATACTTTATATATTAATTATATTTACCATATTTGAGTGTATTAAATGTGTTTTAAGTCTCATTGTATAAAACAAACTTTGGATGTGCATAGGCCTAATAAGACAGTACTATTGAGAGGTTTCATGAAGTAGTTAGATATAAAAGGTTTTATGGATCTCATAGGATGTTATATAAGGTTTTTTTTTTTTTTTAAGTATATTTATGTCTATGGGGGTTTAATTATTTCTAAGGGATCAAATGGTAACGTGTTAATATGAAGGCCTAATGTAACTAGGTTTTTATAAGACCTAAAAGTGAAAAAAGGCCTAATCGAGTTATGATAGAATAAAGGGGAATCAAATTTCATTTGAGTCATGTTTATGAGATATCCTAAGACCAATTATATTTCTTATCTAATAAGTTGATGGTGTGTGTCCAACCAAATGTTATATAAACAAGAGATGAGTATATATACAAGGCATTTTTAGGCCTATTTGGGTAAGCTTAGAGGAAGCAAATGGATTGATAAATCAATGAGCTTGAGGAGGGTGGGTAACATGTTTTAAACCCTAATTACATGTCATATAGTTATTTCATGAAAATCATATAGGTGTTTTACAATTAAAGATCAAGGTCATGTGACCTATTCAATCTTGATGAGGGCTAGTTGAGCGAAGAAGCCTAGAGGTAGTTTTGAAAGAGATCAATTGGAGCAGAGCTGAAGGAGTGATCATTGATTATTGAAAAAATATTTAAGTTACATCAAATATGTTTTCTTGATGTATGATAATGGATAGATTTAATATTGAGTAGATAGAGAGTTGAGTGAAAGATTAGAAGAAATAAATGTGATTGACTGAGCTGATGCTTGAGGAAGTTGAAGCTTCTTTGTAGGTTGAATCTTGAAGAATTGGTTTTGTTTTAGTTATTACTTATTAAATATGGATTTGGATATACCTTTTAGGTTAGTGCTTTCACAATTTTCCTTTGATTGAGTTAGTGCTTAGTCATAGGGGATTGTATCCTCCTAGCAAGTGGGTGCTTGATAAATATGGGGTTGATACTCCATGTTAGGTTGGTGATCAAATAAATTTGATAAATTGTCTTATAGGATAGATTTTCCAAGATTTTTTTTAGTTTATTTTATCCCCCATGATGGTTTCCCACATATGTGATGTGTTATCTTTTTTCTTGCTCATATGACTAGTTCTTAATGTGTTGCTAGATCATTGTGTTACTTTCATAGTTCATAGACGAGTGGATGTAATTGATTAAATTTTTTTTAATAATGATTCACCACACCCTCTTATTCATTTTTATTTAAACAATCAAAGACTCAATTTAGGTATATCTAACCAAAATGAGATAACTAGTCTAAGAACTCTAGTTTATGTAGTTTTTAAAGAGGGGTCCCCCATTTTAGTAAAAATGGGGCATGTTGGCTAAAATAGTTATATTTTCATATTATTTTGGTATCATTGTATCCTTTGATAATTTTTATTTTTTAGTGTTCACCCATGTTCCTCTTAGTATCCAGTGCATTATAAACATCCTGAGGTAAACTAGTTATTTTGATTGATTCACCCATATCATATATTGGTATGATTTCAATTATAATATATTTAAATGTAAGTATTAGTTTAGGAACCCCTTATATTTCATCATGTATCATTTTTTAAAAATTTAAAGGTCCATCATCACCAATAATTTTTCATAATTTTGATGTAATGTAGATGGGACAAACTCCATCATGTGTATCTAGGGATTTCCTAAGAATAAGTTATAATGCAATTATTAAAACATTACTTGGAATATGGATAATATGATTTTTGGTCCCAAAATAGAATATAATGTTATTTGACCAATTTTTAGGCTTCAATATTTATCAAATCCTTTGATACACACATTTGGTTTTTGGAGAAGGTTGGTACTAATGCCCACAGTTTTTTAGAATTATGTGCTATAAATATTGAGGCTATATTCATTAATGACTATCACTCTTTTTATTCCATTGTTATATATACTAAATTTTATGAATAAAGGCAATTATTGGTTAATAACATCTATTTATGGTTTTTTTAATCAAAAGTAATGAGATTGGCATTATTTTTTGAGATCTTGCATAATATTTTCAATGTAAGTTGGTTATATATCACTTGGTACTTTTGTTTCACATATAGATTCATATAAGATATCCTTATATCTTGTAGATTATTTTAAAATATAGAGGATTGAAAACTTATCATGTTTTTAATCCATTAACAGACAATATCATGTCATTTATTTATAATTATCAATTTAGTCTTGGAAGAAATGTGTTGTAATTAATAGGTGGTAGGATAGGTTTGACACCCTTAGCTCTTCATGTATTTAAATCATGGAACACAAAATATACTATAATTCATGGTTGAATAACGGGAGTGGTATGATATATATCACTCAAATAGGATATAGGAGGAATAAGGGTTTCAGAGTATGTACATTGGCACAAGGATATTGACTCTATGTTATTACAAAAAGAGTTTTAAAGAGAAAGTAAATTCTAATCATGTTTTAAAATAATCTCT